>JAWNZC010000354.1:2370000-2567500 GCA_035771165.1 Paragorgia papillata
CTGCTCCACCAGGGAATGGTCTTGGTTTATCATAAGGTTCCACAACTGCAGGCTCATTCTGAATGAAAGGTCGGAGAGCTTGAGAAGACGTCTCTTGAATATAACCAAAATTCTAAAGAAGCAGCAAAATCTTAGCCATATAAAAGATGAAAAAAAGATGTTCAATGAATTAACCGGAAGAAATTAATATTTAGTTATTAAATCTCACCAGAACTTCATCCAAAATTTCATAAATTAATACAAAATTCTGTTGTATGGCATTTTCATTTAACACTCCACAGTAATCTTTGCAAATACAAGCAAATCTTTATAAAAATAAAAGAACTACAGTATTGTAAAACTGAAGTTCATATTTATATTACAAACAATAATGATGACAACCACTACTAAACCACTAGCACCACATCCAAGTACCACCACTAGCTACTACCTAACCACCATCAAAACTATCTGGTCACCACCTAACCACCATCGAACTACCATCACCACATAATCACCACCAAATTAAACCACTACCACCACCTCCTCAACCACCTCTACCTCCACCACAACCACCACTACCTTAACCACCAACACCATCTCTATCATCACCACTGACCACCATCACCACCTTAACCACCACCACTAACACCTCCTCCACCAACACCTCCTCCCACAACACCACCTCCACCATCACCACCACCATTTCCACCACCACCACCATCTCCATCACCATCTCCATCACCATCTCCCCCACCACCACCTTAACCACCTCCACCATCATCTACACCACCACCTTACTAACCTCCACCACCACCACCACCACCACCACCATCTCCACCACCACAACCTCCACCACCACACAAAATTAATAGGGTCCCCCCCCCCTCCCCCTTTACATGTTTTCCGATTTTTCGACTTTGGAAATAAGGCTAAAGTGGTATGTGAACCCAGAATGTCAAAATATGGATATACAGTATATATTAATTCACAGACCATTTTCTTACACTTGACAGGCCTCCTGTTGACCTCTAAAATAATGTAAACTCTACAATACAGTACCTTTGCAAAAACTCCAGAGCACAAGTCAAGGCAACATTTCTTTTTGTTGTGACCACAAAGTAAAGATCAGCAGTATGAATAAAAATAAAGTTCACTCCATCAATGTTCTATCAATAATGAAATATTGATTAACTAAGTACTTATAATTGGATACACTAAATTGGACCATTCCACTTGATTTAGGTAACCCACCCCCCAGACTGGAAAGTTTGTATCATGCAATGGATATATCCATTGCGCACTTTTTTAACAACAATTTCCCGCAGCCACAATTTTTGTAAGAAATTGCAGAGGCCATGCAATTTTTCAAAAAATTTTGGATGCGTATTCGGTGAAAACTGCATGAATATTCAATTGTAGCTACCATTTTATTCGCAGTTGCCCTGGAAACACCTTATTTTCCTGCGCAATTTTCACGAGATGTCGACACAACATGGTGGCTGAAATTTGATTCGCACCACACATTTTACAAACTGTCCAGTCTCTATCCAAAGGTTGCTCCACAAACCTTTTATTCAGGCACCTTCCCTCTAGGACATCTCTGTTCCTCCCTACCACCCCCCCCCCCCCCCCCCCCGCCACTCCCCTTGGATAGAGCTTTTTTTCAGGTTTCATAACCCAACCCCCAGATAACCTGAGGGTACAACTGCAGTTCATAGTGGACACTAAGTGTCAAACACAAAGAATGAAGGCTCAACCCCGCCATAAACCCTGACCCTAAACACCTCCTCAAGCAGTCAAATTGAGATACAAGACCCCCTACCCCTATGGATATCCATAGCCCTCAGTAAGAGGGGGGGGGGGGGATGTGCACATATATCTCAAAAGCCAGGTTACACTGCATAAATGTGTCGTGTTTACAGTGGCACAAGCCTGGCCAAAGCATAGGTCAACGAAAGAAGCAAGCCTAGATATTCTGGCCAAGGCCTGGCCTAGGCCAGCCCAGGACATGTTTACACTGCCAGTTACACACGTAAAAACACGCAAGCTGTTACAGACCTGCAAGCAAATTGTTACAAGGCTGTTCAACAGGCTGTCACCGTCATGTGTTCACACTGGCTGTCCCAGTCTGTTAACATGTCTGTAACAGGTTGTTGACTACTTGTAACAAGGCTGATGACTTCCAACAGACTGATGACAAGTTGTTCGAACAACCTGTTACCGCTCTGCACTCAACAAGTTGTTAACAGATTGATGCTAACAAGGTTGTAGCAGCTTCTTGAATGAACAGCATTGTTACAACTTGTTCCCAGCCTTGCTACAAGCCTGTTGCGAACACATCCTGTTGACAAGCTGTGAGATTTTTACGTGTGTAGGTCAAGGCCAGGCCAAGGCTTGCAGTGTAAACACAGCTAAAGACTACTTACAAAACAAGGTGGTTGTCCGTCTTTTGCTTGCTTTACCTCATTGTAAAATATTTCTGTACATTTTTGCTTAATATCCCCACGATCTACATTAACGTTAAGTCAAATCTTCAACCAGGAAATGCAGACATAGTCAGCATGTTGGAAACTCTATCGTTATATTTAATAAACATGAATATTGTACAAAAAATATACATTTATATTATTTAAATTAAAATATCATTTCCCTACACAACCAAAAGGATACAGTCTCGAAAGACAAGTGTATCTCCTCTTGCAGTAAGTACAAAAAGCTGAGAAAACATTCAGACTTCCACCATTGTTATTCACTTATTACAAATACGTCCTAAAGTAAAGTGAAAGACCGCCATGTTTACAACCTCGTACCCAGGGCCATTTGTAGGGAACTGGGCCAAGATGGCGAATAAAACAAAATGGCGGGAACAAATGGCCCGGGTGGAGGCACAGGGAGCCCAACTCTGACGCCACTTTTTTTGTTTTATTATATTGAGCTTGACCACGGTTGAGACGACTAAACACGCAGTCAGTGACGCAGTGCTGGAAAACACGGCGGGTGTTCCGCCAACGTCAATTTGTTCGAGCTCAAATTACACGACACCGAACGCAGCACTGCGTGAGCGTCACGCGCCATTCACGTGGCACAGAAGCCCACAGCTGTTTCGAGTTTCAAATTACCGCGCGCTGTAATTTGCATATATATGCATATATTACCAACTGTTAAGATTAAGCGGCCTCGGTTTTCAGTCAAGCTCAATATAATAAAACAAAAAAAGTGGCGTCAGAGTTGGGCTACGTGTGGTGGAGGCTGGCTCAAAATGCGCAGCATATTGCGCAGCATATTGCGCATTTTATTAACCAGAACTCAGTTCTTTACACAGTAATTATACCAAATTACACCTAATTATTGCATGGTTTAAAATATAATTTCCCGTGCCGTGTGCAGGAACAACCGACAAGGCCAAAATACAATTTTTGAAAAAAAAATACAAAATCAAACGGTCTGATTTACGCCATAAGCTCTTGACCAATCAGAGGCTGAGATAGCCTTGCCTCCACCAGGGCCATTTGTTCCCGCCATCTTGCCTCAGTTCCCTACAAATGGCCATGGGTACGAGGTTGTTCCAGGGCTTTATCTCCGGGGTTGTTCTTTTAAAGCGGGTATTTTCATAAAATCTAAAATTATAATTTTATTACCGAGTAGAGTAGAGTGGAGTGGAGTGGAGTAGGGTAGGGTGGGGTAGGGTAGGGTAGGGAAGAGTGGAGTGGAGTGGAGTGGAGTGGAGTGGAGTGGAGTGGAGTGGAGTGGAGTGGAGTGGAGTGGAGTGGAGTGGAGTGGAGTGGAGTGGAGTGGAGTGGAGTGGAGTGGAGTGGAGTGGAGTGGAGTGGAGTGGAGTGGAGTGGAGTGGAGTGGAGTGGAGTGGAGTGGAGTAGAGTAGAGTAGAGTAGAGTAGAGTAGAGTAGAGTAGAGTAGAGTAGAGTAGAGTAGAGTAGAGTAGAGTAGAGTAGAGTAGAGTAGAGTAGAGTAGAGTAGAGTAGAGTAGAGTAATGATAACCGATCACGAGTGGGATATAGAACTGATTTACCATCGTGAGTGCAGATGCCAGCCTTGTTAAAAAAGTAATATTTAGGTAATTTTGGTATAGGCGTACGGGCCGGGGGAGCTGGGGGGGGGGGGGCTGCAGCCCCCCTAGTTAACTGGAGAAATTGATCTATTCGGGCAGAAATCGTCTCGTAATTCGGGCAAAAAGGGTTCAACCCGAGCCTCGGTTCAGTGTTCACCAGCATGCGTGTGTGAGTAAGTATATAATAGTCCTTAGTTGATGTCTTCTACGACGTCATCGCTTCAGTCGTTTTTGGCTATTGCATGCCTATTCAAATACCAAACCTAGATGTCTCCATCAAGAAAGCTTCGATTTGATGTGGTCATGCGCAAACTTAATTCTGTTCCACTTTGATTCAAAGCTTAACCAACAGGTGCGCGCACTAATTTACTATTTTGATACATGTTCGTGTCGACACAAATACTATCACCTCAAAATGTCTGAAAAGTTTATGGCTTGGAAGGTAAAATACTGAAAATATTTCCCAGAAGGGGCAGAAAAGACGTTTTGGAGGTTTCAAAATTTTCTGCCCTACACTTGCCTTGACATGAGGTTCAGAAGTCTAAACACCTTTCATTGCTAAGAAGAACAGTCGATTCAGTCCACTGTTAGAATGCAAGCTAGCTTCTCGGTTATGTTATTTCTCATTCCATCGTGCTGCCTCTGAGCTAGTGCAAAACTGGTCAGCGGAAAACTATTTTTCTATCACCAGCTACTACGCGTATTGACGAATGCATGGGATCGAGCTTAATTTGAAGGCGGGATCAAGGTGTGTTGACTGTACATTTGCAGACAGTGTTTTCTGCAGTTCTCCAACCGATGCAAATATCAATTTACATCGATCGGGGTTCTATGGCGTTGACAGTCAATTTCTCAATAGCGAGAAATAATCAATTTTCGAGAAACTTCAATGACGTAATTTATTGTCATGTGATGGCATATGACGTCACAGTTTATTCGGGCAAATTCTGCTCAGCCCCCCCTTGCAAAATTTTGCCCGTACGCCTATGAGAGTATATACATTAACCTTAAGCTACAGTTACACACACCGATTTGTGTCGCCAAATTGTGTCACAACACACATCAATTTATGTTGAAGAAAAATCAAGTATTAAAGTAAACCAAGGATGGCTTGAACAAAATAAATTTGGCATGATTACAACACAAATCGGGCGTTGCTGATTTTCGTTGCAAGTTTTTGATCTTATCAAAAACTTGCAATGCTTCAGCAACGCATAAATCGGCGTCGACTGGGCCGTTGCGACACAAATTAGCGACATAAATCGGTGTATGTATAAACCGTAGCTTTAAGGCCTGGCCAAACGCTTTCAACATCGCATTGAACATCATTCAACATTGTTGAACGATGTTGAATAATGTTGAAAGCACGAGTGGTCAAATGAATTCAACATCGTTCAACATTCATGAATGACAATTAATTGAACGCGGGCTACCACAAATGCTGGAATCGACAATATCCCGCATGGCGCATGTCTCTGTTCAACAAAGTTGAATGAAATGTGGCCAAATGTGTTCAACACCTTTCAACATTTTGAGAACAATAGAACTGTAGAATGCGTGTTGAACGAAAATTTGAACATGTTCAAATTTCGTTCAACATCATTCAACACTATTCAACAACGTTCAACATCATTCAACAGGGGTGGCCAAACGCTTTCAACATGTTGAATTCAACAATGTTGAACGATGTTGAATGAAATGTTGAAAGCGTTTGACCAGGCCTTAAGCCTGGCGCACATGCTACGATTTTAGGCGCATGCACAATCGATCTTTATTGACCGACTTAATTTAGGGCTTACGATCAAAATCGTTACGAGTGCGGTGTTATTTTAGTCTGCCGATTTTCGTCGTAAAATATCAAACTGGTTTGATATTGCCCGACTAAAATCGGTCAAAATATCGCATCATGCCCAGGCGCACATGCTACGATTTTAGTCGGCCGATTTTTATCGGCTGGTCAACCGATAAAAAGCGGTATTTACCATACATGTGTGCCATTTACATGTAAAAGCTCACATCTTTAGCAACTGGAGCCACAATTCAGTACGATCATCAAATCAATTAACATCAGGAAGAATGAGTGATCAGTGAACGATAAAATATGGTAATCGCTATATACACACGCTTTACAGTACAGCGCCTTGGGTGCGTTTTATTTAGTTAAGCAAAAGCCCAATTAAGTTTGACGTCGAATGCGAAAATTACGTATTCTATCAGCAATCACACATTCACACTATTTTTTGGTTGATTTATATATAATTTACTCACAATCACAATAGAGCGTTTTCACCTGACGTCACGGCAGCCATATTGGTGTACCAAAACAATGAAATGGCGGCCATATTGGTGTACGGTATGAGCTATCATAACCTTCAAATTATGAAGCTTAACCAACTATTAAAACCACCATCTGATTGGACAACCTTTTAAAACGAAACCTCACCCCCATACCACCCCCTGGTAATCATGCCCCCCGGAAACCCTAAACCTAATCACAACCCTCCGGAAAAATGTGCCACCCTCATACCCCGACCACAACACCCCTATAGGATTTTTACCTTTATGTGTTCAAGTTTAACATCCCGCTTGTGGGATGGTTTTATTAGATGGTTAAGCTTCATAATTTGAAACCGATGATACCTCACGGTATGGGAATTAGCTCTTTCTTATTCAAATATTTCGTATTGTTTCACCACCCCCATGGGGCCACCGATCACGTGAGTGAAAACGCTCTACGGTGTGTATCAAAAAAATTCGAACCCTTAGAAAATGAATTAGCATTCTTTTCAAACAACCTATTGTAGTAGTTTGAAAGCCCTAACAATAGGTTGTTTGAAAAGAATGCTAATTCATTTTCTAAGGGTTCGAATTTTTTTGATACACACTGTATATACGCTGTTCACTTCACGATCTCAAGTGTATCTTTCTCCGATCGCATACGTCTCTCTATTATCCAATTAACGCAAGTCACGCAGTGCGAGAGATAATTAAAAGTGTCTGAAACACGAAGAATGGAGTCCGTTTACCGTCTCATCCTTTCTTTGGTATTTCTATATACATTCACGGCAGGTAAGTGGCGACTTGAAAACCGTCGATAAATGATGGGAATAGAAGGCAATGAAGCTATGTGCAAGAAAAATTAAACTATAACTAATGAAGCTAAGACTCCACCTAAAAAGTAGCTAGCAACGCTGTATGTTTAAGCATTTTATGCCAAATTAAAAGCGAAAAGCTCGTGCCGAGCTATAGTTAGGAACGAAACACTGATATTCGGCTGCACGACTTCTGGCGTTAGTGCAAGACAATTTGTCAGGCAGTGCAAACCAAGACGTCTAATTTCGACGCGGCTTCTTGGAATCTTGGAATTAGAGCGAAAGGCGTACACTCGATTTAGAGCGAAAGGTTTACACTCGATTTAGAGCAAAAGGTTTACACTCGATTTAGAGCGAAAGGCTTTGGGTCTTCAGTATTCACTTAAACAAATTACACATAACAATACCAGCCCATTTGTAATTCAGTCTGTGAAAAAATGCGCGATAGCTTGTCGACCAGCTGCTGGGTGTATATTCAGGCTGTACACAGGCTAGTATTCACTATAGTATTATAGAAAATATGCAGTTTTTTCGCAACCAAACAGGATCCGCGAGACTGGCCACTACGGCGTATACGGAAACTCGAAAGGTCGGGAAAAATCCCCAGCAAGAAACGGCGGGTAACAAGAGCTAGACAATATATAATATACAGAACTGCAAAAATCCTAAAATATTTCGCTTGAATAAATGAGTAAACTGCCGTCATCAATGATCATGAACAATCCAGGTCCGCCACGGCAGAAATCTCGTAAATCAACTTAAATCTCTGAGACAACAATCGAAATATAGTAACAGGATAGATATACTGCCGAAACATAGAACGTAGGAATCTAACGTTTCGAGCGAAGGCCCTTCACGTTTCTCTCTGACGAAGGGCCTTCGCTCGAAACGTTAGATTCCTACGTTCTCACTTCTCTGTTTCGGCAGTATATCTATCCTAAGTTCCTATATTTCATTTGTTGTTTCTACACTGCCTACGCAGCACGCTACTTTTATAAATCTCTGAAACACTGGAAACGAGTTTGCGATAATCTTCGTTCTTAATTCCAGTTCATACGTTTTGTCTGCGTGTTCCCTTTAATGTTATTTCATCGTAATTCTGCTAGAAAATGTAAGCTCAGCAATCACATAATATAACGAGTGCTAGAGATAATGTGATGTATATACTGACAAGTGCAGGTATTGAATATCTGGACCAAATTTAGGTATTTCGTTATTAACATTCTTAACACATTCTTTCATGGCTTAACACTGCTTAACACTAATGAACATCCTTTCATTCGCCCTCGCATATTTTGGATTTTTTATCCAATTTAGGTTTTTCTTTGGATTATAACCGTTTTAGTATACCATCGTCATTAACAAGTCAGAAACAGGGAGAAAGCGGTTTGAGGCTTGTAATTTCTTGATATAAATAGCGAATCAAAGCAAGTCGATCATCAAATCCGTGTAGAAATCTGGAAATCGCCATTGAAATCTGGAGATCGCCAAAGAAATCACGAAATCACCATAGAAATCACGAAATCCATATCGAAATCTGAAATCAACTTGAAATCTTGAAATCAGCAATGAAATCAGCGGAAATCAGGAAATCAGTTCAGAAATCACGTGATTTCGAAATGTCGTAGCTTTTGATGGCTTCAGATGCTTACAATTGCTCATTTGATTGGACTATTTGATCTCACAAGAATTCCTAGTAATTTGAGAAGCTCAGCGGGGATCGACAAGCTATCGTGCGAGTTTTCACAGACTGAACTATAGAGAACAGTCAGGGACTGCATATACCTCCGCCAGCGGGTTATTTGAGATGTTTGAAAAGAAAACGCGGCCATCTCGCTAACCAGGCTAGCTCACGAGACCAACATGCACATACATGTATGAATAAAATGCTTGATTGCAACTGTGATTGCACTCGTACCAAAATCATGCAAAAATATTTGCATAACATAAGGATAATGAGCGCAGTCAAGCATTTCTTCTACACGGAGAATCTTGCGGTCAGATTTTTATTAATTTCTCGTCCAAATTTTGACTAAATTCGACCAAACCTGGATTGGTCGTTGGTCTATGGCCGACCCTTCCGCAAACTTTTAAGAAAATCGGTGCAATAGTTTTTGAGATATCCTGGCGACAGACAGACAAACAAACAAACCAACCAACCAACCAACCAACAAACAAACAAACAAACAAACAAACAAACAAACAAACAAACAAACAAACAAACAAACAAACAAACAAACAAACAAACAAACAAACAAACAAACAAACAGACAGACAGACAGACAGACAGACAGACAGACAGACAGACAGACAGACAGACAGACAGACAGACAGACAGGGGTAAAAAACATAACCTCCTGGCGGAGGTAATTACAGGTACACAGCTAGATAGTTTACACCTAGTAAAAAAACAGCGTTTACACTGATTGGGAAAGTGGTACGCCCACAAAATTCTCATGTTTTTTGTTTGTGTTTCTATTTTTTTGTGCAGGTGAAAACACTACCCACCCTTGTCTCAGAGAGTGTACAGACCCTCCTGTCCCAAGAACTTGCCGCTACAGCTTCAATATTGGCACGTACATGTCCATGTCTTTGGCTTGCTTCGACTGCCCAATAAATAAGACGGATTGCTTTCGGCCACATTGTATTCCATTAAATGGAGTCCCGCGCACCTTGATGACAGTTAATCGACAATTCCCTGGTCCGAGCATTGAGGTAAAAATTACTGACCTAAATATATGTGGACTGCAGGTCCCCAGTATCAATGACTGGAAGGAAGTAATCACTGGCCCATATACTCGACTCGTAACTCGACTCGACTTGTAGCGTTAACTCGACTCGACCAATCACTTGTATGATTCGACTTGACTCGACTCGTAACTCGACTAGACCAATCACTTAAATGATTCGACTCGTAACTCGACTGATCACTCAACTCTTGTCTCGACTTTCAACTCGACTCGACCAATTACTTGAATGATTCGACTCGTAACTCGACTCGTGACTCGACTCGTCACTCGACTCGTAACTCGACTCGTAACTCGACTCGTAACTCGACTTATACAAGTCAGTGAGATTAATTATTTTTTTATCCAGGTGTGCGAAGGTGATACAATAATAGTTGAAGTAAAGAACAACTTACAGAATGGAGAAGCAACGAGTATTCACTGGCATGGCTTCCATGTCCGTCACGAGCAATACATGGACGGAGTTGGTTTGTTAACACAGTGCCCCATCCCAGCTCACGACAGTTTCACCTATAAACTGAATGGTACGACATTCGTAGATTCTTTACAGTAAAACATCCACGCGAGACCATCATTTTTCCAAGCTAGCCTAAAAATGGATAAGTGCTTGATGCTATCAATACCGTACTAAAAATCTCGTTGATTAAAATCATTATCTTAGTAGACGTTAAGCCATTAACGTCTATAGTATTTTTCTGTCTGATGCCTAGCCTGCGGGCAGGCCTCCTTCTGTTGCGTTCTCGTTTCAAAGAGCCCCGTGTAGAGAGCCTGTTTGCAGGCTAGCTCAAGCCAGACGATCTATCTCGGTGATTAAGCCTTTTCAAAGGCGGTGGCAAAAAGAACATTTTTGGGCCAGTACCACTATGAGTTCAATCTCGGTTTAATACTACATCAGAGAAAACTGGAGACGTTTAAAATACACAGCAGTAATTTTACGAGACAGAACACCGTAGTCAGAACAATTATTGGGCAATTTAAGAGATCAAGAAATTTTGGCATTGTTTTTTCTTCGTTTTTGGCGAAGGAAAATTTCGAGTGTGAGATCATATGCGTTTTAAGACCAAAAAGAGACCGGTTGCGATAATGCAACATCAATTAGTCCTTCTGGCTAGAAATCGAATCCGCGATCCTGGGGCAGCGCTCTGACCACTGAGCTACGGAGACGTTGCCGAGGGTAAAAATTAAACTAGAGTCCTAAAGGGTTTTTGGTGAAGGAGAATCTCGAGTGTAAGAATATATACATATTTCAAGAGGGACCAGTTGCGAAAATACAACATGAAAGCCTTGTGTGTGTTTGCTCAACTTTTTTGTCTGTTTTTTAGCCTCGAACCCAGGAACTCATTGGTGGCACGCTCACACGGCCATGCATAGATCCGATGGCGTATTTGGCGCCTTGACTGTGAGACAACCAGCAAGTGCCGACCCGAACAACAACACGTACGACGCCGACCTTCCCGAGCACATCATGCTGCTTCACGATTGGCTAGATATGCCCGTTCTTGATAAGTTCATCGCTCATCACCATAGCAACGGCAACAATCGCCCTGAATCGGTTCTTATCAACGGCAAAGGTAACTTGCTCTGAATCATTGTAGTGTACGCGTTAGTATGGTATTTCAGCTTGGAGTTTGTAATGTTTTGTTAGTTCTTGCTCTACAAGCTGTCGTTAATTAGTATAGTACTTTCAGCTTTGAGTTTGTAAAGTTTTGTTAGTTCTTGCTGAACAAGCTGTCGTTAGTTAGTATAGTTCTTTCAGCTTGGAGTTTGTAAAGTTTTGTTATTTCTTGCTGAAAAAGCTGTCGTTTGTTAGTATAGTACTTTCAGCTTGGAGTTTGTAAAGTTTTGTTAGTTCCTGCTGTACAAGCTGTCGTTAGTTACTATAGTACTTTCAGCTTGGAGTTTATAAAGTTTTGTTGTTCTTGCTGTACAAGCGGTCGTTAGTTAGTATAGTACTTTCAGCTTGGACTTTGTAATGTTTTGTTCGTTGTTGCTGTACAAACTGTCGTAGCCGCAGAGGGTTCGAGTCGTCTGTAGAGCTCAGCGCAAGCTTAAGAATACTTGTTACCAAGGTATAAGTACCTTAAACAGCCTCGGTCTGCCACTTGAGGTCTGCATGGTGGCTCAATGGTTAGAGCGCCTGGCTAGCAAAACATAACTAACTTGTCATCCTATCAAATTGAGTGTATATGTCTAACTACAGCAATTATTACCACCATCACATACATTCGATCCAAGATCGCGCGTTCAATAATACCAGTCGAATATTGCTTTAAAGATTCAATTCTCACCACTGAAATTAAACCCGGTCGAATTGCGTTAGTACTGTACTTGAATAGGTGACCAACTTAGCTTCATGTGAGTAGAGTTGTTGGTTCTCTCCTGTGCCTCGAGGGTTTTTCACTGGCTTCTCCGGTTTTCTTCCCTCCGCAAAATCACCACCGTAGTTTCCCCAGTTTGGAAAATAGGGACCTTGAGTCCTATCGCTGTTTCTCCAGTATCCGTTAATAGGTACAAATGTTGATAATAAATAATAAACACTTATGACTTCTCAAGGTAAAAGAAAGATGTACGTCGACCCTGCTACGAACAAGACGGTGTTTACCGACCGCGAGGTGTATACCGTGGCACTGGGAAAGAGTTATCGGTTCCGCGTGGTCAGCAATGCCATCACAAACTGCGCGCTCAAGGTGTCGGTGGACGGGCACAATCTGACGATTATTGCGAGCGACGGAGCACCACTAAAACCTTTTAAAACGGAAATTCTGGTCATCTTTGGAGGAGAACGTTATGACTTTGTCCTTAATGCTAGCCAGCCTGTAGGGAACTACTGGGTCAGAGTAAAGGGACTTGCAGACTGCATTCAGGTAAGGAACCATTACGATATTGGCCACCGCCAAATTCTCGAGAGATTGGGTTCTGAATTACTAGCGATCTAATCTCGTTGTCAGAGCCAGCATTTTCTGGACGCGCGAAAAATGCAGTGACTCCAGTGAGGTCCAACCCCGTTCTCAGGACGTCGGTGAGAAGATGCGGAGAACGCTCTGGCAATGGAAGCTTTAAATGTTTCTTGAGTAAAAGGCGTTTATTGTTGAAGGCCACTGACTTGTTATATACAGGTCAGTGGAGAAGGCCTTTTCTGATAGTGGATGTCGTTTGGGAAAAAACCCCAGTATTTTTGTATAAAGTGTTCGGTTTTTCTCGTATCCTGAATTTTCCTTTTCAAATGTTGTTCAAAAATGCTCAAAAGCCGACCTCGTACATTGCACAGCTTCGTTGTGAAGAGTTCAGTGTCCCTGAGTGCGTTGTGAAGAGTTGAGTGTCCCTGAGTGCGTAATCGCATATTAAGCGCATTAGTAACAACAGAAGTCGAGTTCGTTGCCTGCTACATTTTCTGATTTCTATGTTCTTGACAGCACGCCACCATAAAGGTTCGTTCCTGCATAAAGATAATTCAGATTCACATATTAAATATGTTCCTCAGCTAACCTAACGAGTGTCCCCTTCTTTAGTTCCATTAACCGTAAGCCGAGGAATAGCCCCCAAATCCGAGACTCAATTATACTTTTGGAACATCTGCGACTGTGAGGAAACAAAATAACCCCACTTTTCTCCAAGTCTGGCCATATTAGGATCACCGCAAGACTAAACACAGACAATATAATTATTTTGAATTAGGTGCAAGAATTGGCGATTCTGAGGTATGAAGGCGCTCCAGAAGAAAATCCAAAAGAGAACGAAGACTGGGACCGACAAGGGCTTACTGTGAATCCGTGGAACAAGGATGCCTCTGATATGAATGTCCCTATTGTTCAATTGTCGTCCGCAGGTATAAGCTAGTCTATATTAGACTGACAAACAGACAAAAGGAAGAAAGGATTGAAGAAGAGAGGGAAGGAAGGAAGGAAGGAAGGAAGGAAGGAAGGAAGGAAGGAAGGAAGGAAGGAAGGAAGGAAGGAAGGAAGGAAGGAAGGGAAGGAAGGAAGGAAGGAAGGAAGGAAGGAAGGAAGGAAGGAAGGAAGGAAGGAAGGAAGGAAGGAAGGAAGGAAGGAAGGAAGGAAGGAAGGAAGGAAGGAAGGAAGGAAGGAAGGAAGGAAGGAAGGAAGGAAGAAGGAAGGAAGGAAGGAAGGAAGGAAGGAAGGAAGGAAGGAAGGAAGGAGGGAAGGAAGGAAGGAAGGAAGGAAGGAAGGAAGGAAGGAGGTAGGAAGGAACGAAGGAAAGAAGGAGAGAAAGAGGAAGGGAGGGAAAGAGGGAGGGAAGGAAGGAAGAGAAAGAGGAAGGGAGGGAAGGAAGGAGGGAAGTAAAGAAGGAAGGAAGGAAAAAGGGAAGGAAGGAAGGAAGTAAAGAAGGAAGGAAGGAAGGAAGGAAGGAAGGAAGGAAGGAAGGAAGGAAGGAAGGAAGGAAGGAAGGAAGGAAGGAAGGAAGGAAGGAAGGAAGGAAGGAAGGAAGGGCAAACGAACATTCATTCATGAAACTCAAAATACATTTTCTAGAACCAAATGACACGACATCAGAAAGAGTTGATGTAACCTATTACTTGGGCATGGACTTTAACAAGATTGACAATTATCATTTCCACCACCCGGATTACTATCCCATATCAGCAGTCCCTCGTAGTCATCATTTATACTCGCCACAACTGAATGGGATCTCGTTCACTTTTCCTTCGTCACCGCCACTCAGTCAGTACGATGACGTCATTGCAAGCGGTGTGGATATCTGCACACCAGAAAGCATCGAGAATACAAAAAGAAACTGCAGCCAGGAGTACTGCGAATGCACCCACGTAATAAACGTCAATATTGGACAGGTAAACCACAAACAGTGAAACATGTTACTACTTAAAGGGTATTGGCAATAAAAATTAAGTTTATCTCATTTGAAAGAACTCGTCAAATGGTATAAGAAGACCTTTTACAATTTTTCCGTATCTGTTTTGGTTTTGGAAATATTTCGACCAAACTCAGCGTGCTGTCCGCCATCTTGGAATTATTTTCGATATACAAAATTATGCATGTGACGATATAAGCAGGGTAAAGTGAATTTTTTATCTTGCCAACCTTATGACATTATGAGCAAGAAACTCGATTTTTTGTTGCGCTATTTCCATTTTAAATTGACCCACAACATTTAAAAAGCCTTCCGTGGAAATTTGGGCATCCACGGAGTAGTTTCATCAGGTTTACCCTGCTTGCGATTTCACCAATTTCCTAGTTAATTAGACCCACGCTGCTTTGGTCGAAATATTTCAAAACAGAAGAAAGATACAGAAAAATTCCAAAAGGTCTTCTTATACCATTTGGCGAGTTCTTTCAAATGAGACAAACTTAATTTTTAGTGCCAATACCCTTTAAAGGGCATTGGCATTAAAAATTAAGTTTGTCTAATTTGAAAGAACTCATAAAATTGTAATAGAAGATCCTTTACAATTTTTTCGTATCTTTCTGCGTTTTCAAGAATGAGATGGTATCTGACGTCAGGAGTGGGGTAAAATATTTTCATACAGAGGAATATCACTTACATATCTAACATGAAATGTTCAGCGTCGCAAGGAGTTTTTATGTGCACAGTTTCAAATGATTTCGCTGAACAAACTTAGAGATATAACTGGTTTTGCTACATGTGAAAATATTTTACCCCACACCTGACGTCAGAGACCATCTCATTTACATATCAAACAAATTGAAATATCTTGAAAACGAAGAAAGATACGAAAAAGTTGAAAAGGATTTCATATCTATTACAATTTTATGAGTTCTTTCAAATTGGACAAACTTAATTTTTAGTGCTATTGCCCTTTAACAAGTAGATTCCCAACGCAGCCAGGTGAAGAATCAGACATATAGTTGATGCTACTCTGGCTTAAACGTTTTTTTTAACGTAACTTAAAAAGTTACTGTTTATGAACCAACGTTTCGACTCTCCAATCTAGTGTCTTCATCAGGGGTGATCGTTGTTACCTACAATTGACCAAAATTGAAGGAACACAATGCTTTTTTTGAGGAATTCGTCCCTAGGACGTTTGGCTGTTTTCAACGTAACTTTTCCTCAACCAGTCTTGGCAATTGTTGCTTGTTGGTAGCTCGTTACTGTGGTTAGCCAAAACTTGCTAAAAATACATTTTCGAATTCTGTAACCACTAAACTTTGCATACATAATTACCATTGTATTTTCTCTCAAAAACGTTTTTGTTAGATTAGTGACGGTAATGCATAGTAACCCATAGAGACCAAGGGCTCGTGTTAAAAGCGTTTGGCAATTTGTTGTCTGCGGTGAAGGTAGAACGAGAGAACACGGAGAAAAGCTTCGAAGCACTGGAGAGAACAAACTCTACCCACATTTTGATCTACAAACCAAAGACTGGGTGACTGGGTGCCTATAATCGTCTTTATTTGCGGCCAGTGGCTGAATTGCGTAGGACGTAGATCGACGATCCCATGCACCAGCCGCCATACGACGTAATGACCACGAAGCACAGCTAAGATCTAGGTGTTCATTCTACGGAAGAAGGTAAAACCGGAGAACCCGGTGAAAACCTTTGATACCCTGTCTAACCGGCCTTAAAATCCCGGTTCTCTGGGGTGAGAGCTAATTAACAGCACGTGCAGTGCACCACACCCGTGTGAACAGCTGAACGATACAAACGTCTTCTCTATAGCTACATCGCACCTTCGCTTCTCACATCTCGGTCACTCAGTCTCATCACTCTCGCTTAACCTAATTCATCGAGTTGCTGTGTTTATATATCTTACATTTCAGCGACAGTCATCTTGCTGAATCACGGTCATTACGTCAGTCCTTACGTAGGAACAAACTGCATGGTTATTCACCAATACCTTCTTTGCCAAATACGGTATACAAACATTATCTATACGTCAATGTACTACGTAAAACCAATGATCTGGAAACCTACTTACAAGAATGCGGATACAAACCCACGCTAGAGATTAAACATTTTAACGCCTTACTAAAGTTAAGTTATAACAACCGCTACACGTGTTTATAAATGCCTTTCAGCGTGAATCGAAGATACGACGCAGAACAATCTATATTGCCCTCTTTCTTCTACATTGATGCTATAATGCATGCATTTAGGACAGAATGACTATTAGCATCACAACCTTTGTTGTTGTTTTTTGTTTATTCAGGTTGTAGAGTTGGTGATGGTGGACGAAGGTGTCACGTTCGATGCAAGTCATCCAATGCATTTGCATGGACATGCCTTCCGCGTTGTCGCTCAGGAGAAACTTGGTAGGATGACCAGTGTGGAAGAAGTCAAGAAGATGGACTTGGCTGGTATGTATGGCACTGACCACATAGCCTACCACATATAGCCCGGGTGATATAAGAAAAATTTGCATAAAAAATAACTTCTTTTTTTTTAGGAAACATCACACGTAAACTGGACAGAGCTGTGAAGAAGGACACTGTGATAGTACCAGATGGAGGTTTTACCATTATTCGTTTCTTGGCAGACAACCCTGGCTGGTGGCTGCTACACTGTCATCTGGAATTCCATGTTGAGGTCAGTACAGTATCAGATAATTTTAAAGTGCCTATGTCAGCCTCAGGGACTTTACATATTTTTACTAATTGGAATATTCTGGGAAGATTTGTAATATATCTTCTCAGGCGAAATCTCAAAAAAATCTTCTCATCTTTATGGATTTTTTTGCCGTTAAAAGTTGACGGAAGTGACGTCAAAAGAGGAATCTGTAAAGTGGTTTTCATATAGACAAATTCCTCTTTCGACATCACTTCCGTCAACTTTAACGGTAAAAAAATCCATGGAGATGAAATTTTCGCCTGAGAAGATATATTACAAATCTTCTCAGAATGTTCCAATTATTATAAATATGTAAAGTCCCTGAGGATGACATAGGCACTTTAATAATACGAACCATGCAGCAATTCTTGGTGAAGTGAAATTTCGAGTGTCAGGTTATATACCATATAAATCTAAGACCAAACTATATGACCAGCTCCAATATCAAGGCCTTCCTGCCAGTAGTAGACTACAGACTAGTTCCTAGTCCTCTTTTTGATAACTTATTTTCGTGATGTCACAGAATAGGGACAATTTCAACACAATTTCGGACTTCCACTCGATGTTAAAAAAGAGAGGCCTGGAAACCAGGTTGAGTGGACTGTATGGCCAGTATGGAGTACCAGGAGAACTCCTGGTGGGTTGGTCAATCTGAAGACTGCTGCCAGCCAGTTCAGGAGGGACTGATTCAAAAGGCTGTACAGAAAGCTGCTGGGCCAGTTCAAAATTGGTGGGGGGGGGGGGGGGGGGGGGGGAGAATGCACTGGACTGCAGCCAAATCCAAAGCGGAGTGGTCCACCAATCAGGAATTGAAGCATGACTTTCTCATACTCCTTTTTGTGCTGTGCTCTGACCACTGAGCTACAGTATGGGAGGCTTAATAGCTTAGTCATAAGATGTCAGTACATACAGGTTGGCTCAGCCTTGTCAAGTGTTTACTCAGAGAAATTTGGAAGAAATCCCTAAATACTACGCAGCCTATACAGTACATAGTAAACTTCATGTTTAAATCTGATTCAAATTTTTGGGTTTTTTATCCCACTAGATTGGTATGTCACTGGTGATCCATACAGGCAAGCAAAGTGACTTGCCACCTGTTCCTCGTGGATTTCCCATATGTGGAGCATGGCCTTGCAACTCATGCCAAATCCCTACTGCTAAACCCCACACCAATAGGCCAACACAACAAAGCACCAGCAAAGGAGAAAGCCTTCACAACCCATTCGTGATCATGCTCCCACTTCTTAGCTGTTACAGTCTTGGCTTTATGTAGTGGAGGGAACTGTAACATATGTAAGCCTTTAATAGGGCATAAGCTGATATACCAGTCACATGTCTAATAATATATCTTAATTACCCATCGCTGCCTGAGCTGGCCAAAACCAGCTTTTCGGAAAGGTCTATTAAACTTTTTAAGCTTTTGTCATAAAGTCAACAACTTAATTCACTTGTTCTCTGTATAATACACAAGCCAATAAGGGAATGTTATATTACTTGGATTGAGAGTTTAAGCAAACCCTTATAAAGCATTATAAACTGCCATTTTGTTTCTATGTAATTATATGGATATTCCCTTGTAGAATCAGACACTATTTCATTCCTATTTATTTCCTTTTTTTGCAACTATTTAAGGTGGCTCCATACAGTTTCTTAAAAAATGGAAAATACAAAGTTTGAGAGTCCAAAATACATGATTAAACAATTCGGAAAAAGAATAAAACTAAATGTTATGCATAGTTAAACAGTCTGACAATCAAAAACTGCAACCAAATAAATAGCAACAGTTGTTGCTATGGCAACAATGACATTTCAATACGGCTGCCTGTTACCCTTCAAACTAATTTAATTCAGAAAAAACTTTGGTGACACCCAAATTTTTTTTCATTAAAACTTTCCTTGAAGTATGGGTAATAGGCCGATTTTAAAACAATTCTGTAGAACGAAATTTATTAAAAATTAACAAACATGATTTTTCCGAGAAAAAAAATTATTCGTTCTACAGAATTTTTTTTTAAATCGGCCTATTACGTTTTTTTCGAATTAAATTAGTTTGAAGGGTAATTGGCAGCCATTTGAAACATCATTGTTGCCTTAGCAACAACTGTTGGTATTTATTGGGCAACAGTTTTTGATTGTCAGACTGTTTAATTATGCATAACATTTAGTTTTATTCTTTTTCCAAAATGTTTATGTACATATTTTGGACTCTCAAACTTGTATTTTCCATTTTTCAAGAAACCGTATGGAGCCACCTTAAGTTCCTATTTTTGAAAATATTCATTCCCTATTTTTAACCGGACAATTCTATATTGGCTTACTATTTTCTACTAAAAATTTTCTACTTAAGATATAAAAAAAATTATATTTTTCCCTATCCTGGTCTTGTCTAATAACCTGGCCATTCCCACTTCAATTAATGAGCTGACCAAAAAATGTTCCTAATTTATTCAATGTTTTCCTGTGTTTAATGCCAGCCGATTTTACTCAGACATCAAGAAACAACCCTCAGCATATCCTTACAGAATATTTTATTGGATTTTGGGATATTTTATGGGATTTCTAAATCCTATAAAATATTTTATTATTTGAGGAATATTCTATTTATAGAATAAATCATAGAATAAATCGAAATTTCTCATTGAATATTCTATAAAAGATTCTTATTCATAGACCCAGAGTGGGAAGAATTCGATGAAATATTACTCCAAGAGAATTGGTCTATACTTGATATATAATTACACCGAAACATATATAATCTTTACACAAAACATATAATCTTCTTTACCTTTTGTCCAACCACAGGTCCAACCTCACATTATTGTTGCTTGACAACGACCAAAAGGATACTGGCTACCCCCAAAAGAAAAAAGACAAGTACATCTCCTGTATTCAACGGGTCCACAGTGTCCACAGTATTCAAGTTATTCAACATGAACAATCTGATGAACAATATACATGTGCAAAAAAACATTAAATGCGAAGTTGTTAAAAGGGATGATTCAAAAGGACCCTCCAAGCTTTCTCGCGGCTTTTCCAAAATTTGTTTTTCCAAAAAGCTAGGCGGTAAACCAGATTTCTGACTAGGGTTAAGGTTTGTGTTGTGGTTTAGGTTATCCAGAATATTGCTAAAATCTTAAAACTCCTGAAGCTTTGAACAAATTTGAAAATTAAAACAAATTTGATGTCATATCCGAGGACATATCTGAAAAAGCCGGGGAGGGTCCTTTTGAGACATCCCTTTTAGTTACCACCTGAATAATGTAATTTTTGAAATACTTCCCAGGGCATTATTTCCGAGGTACTTTCTTCGCATATGTTTTTCGCATTTTCACATTACTTACCTAGCAGTTCATATTGTAATGTCGTTAAAAAACCAAACGGAATATGAAAAAAGTTTATCGTTTCCTGTAACAAAAGCAAAAACCTTGCGAAAAATTAAAATTTCGCTGTTTGAAAACCCTGCGGGAACCGAACACCGGTCGGGTAAAACGGAGTTCAAAAAGTGGTTCCTAGTCCCCCGAAGATCCCAATCGTGAATTTAAGTAAACAAACGCGTCGGTGCTGTTCATAAACGTGAAAATCATGTTATACAAATGAGGATATATTAAAGAAGGAGGCATTAAAAGGATTTACAGACATTCAAAGGGCATAATGTTTCGCTCAATAAGAAACCTACCTCGCTATCTCAAAGGTTTTCAAGTGCAAGTTAAACGTCAGCTTTCTACAGCGAAACAGAAAGCAGCGACAGCCGAAAACAGCTTCGCTTGGAAGTTGATATGCTTGGGCGGCCTTTCCACCGGTTTTTACTTCGTTATCAGCACGAAACACGGTTATGCCGCAGAGGAGACGAAGAAGAAGAAAAAGGTTATACTTCTCGGCTCTGGTTGGGCCGCAGTGAATTTTATTCGCCATTTGAAACCCGAGTTGTACGATTTATCTGTCGTTTCACTTTCCAACTATTTTTTGTTCACACCTCTCCTTCCCTCTGTCACGGTTGGAACTGTGGAAATCCGTAGCGTTGTCGAACCCATTCGCAATCTTATCCACAAAAAGCACAAGAATACGGTGAACTTTTACGAAGGCGAGTGCATCGATGTCGATGTGGAAAAGCAGACCATTAGCTGCAAAGACAACTCGGGTAAGCTGAGGGTTGAAAACAATGTTTGTTCTGAAGTGTTTAAGCTTATCAGATATATAAAGTACTCGATCTTTGCATTTGTTTTCAAGTTTCAGTGCTTTGAATAAGTGTACTGTTGCAGGCACAGAAAGCTGAATAAATATTTGAATTTGGGAAGTGCTTGGATCCCGCTGGGGTGTCTGTGACATTGCTGATTACTGACATTCATATGTCACGCAATTGTAGTACTCAGTGGTAGTCAAATTAACAAATAGATTCCATTTTGCCGTTGTCTGTTCAGTTATAGATGCACAGATGACGTCACAACGTGGTAAGAACAAAAAAGTGGCCCACGAGACGCAGTCGAGTGGGTCAGTGATGTTCTTACCACGTTGTTACGTCTTCTGTGCATCTATAACTGAACAGACAACAAAAAAATGGAATCTATTTGTTTTATACAATTAAAATTTAAAAGGTTTTTGTCGAAACTCTTGCCAGATTTGGTGGCATGAAGAAGGAAAAAAGCAAGTCAGCTGACGTGATCTGAGGTGACCATGTGTCTGTCCTCTAATAGATCATGGCCAACAACCAATGAAAACACGCATAGCAACCAGGGTATTGTATAAAGCTCTATATCTAATGAGTTGAATAAGCTGATGATCTCTTAATCAATACAAGCATGAATAATCTTGTAAGAGGTGGTCAAGTGCACCAGGAACGCTAGCCGTGAAGCAGTTTGCATGGAGAATAGGGGTGAGTAGAAAAGGGAGAGAGATACTAGTGAGGTTCAGATCACACTTCCACTACTGCTACCATAAATATAATTAAGCTTGTCAAATATTGTTTTTACGTTCAGTAATGGTCACAGGTCTCAAACCTAGTACAAAAAGAAAGCATTCTACAGTACTAGGATTAAAACCAACTACGACTACAGGATGAAAAAACGAACATTACAACAGCTTAACCACATTTTACGGTAGTGGTAGTGTGATCTGAACCTCACTACTGTCTCACTCACCCCCATTCTCCTCACATACCGCATTGTGATCCAAGTCTACCCAGGCACTAGTCTGGACACCATACCCGAGTGAAAAAAACCCAGCACGATACCCAGGCAGGCACTGGCACCACCTTTTCACATTTCATTTAAAGCCAGTGTGCTGTGGCACAGGCACTCAATCTGAACACTGCCCAAGGCAGATACAAATCATGATCTGTTCACTAGTACAGTAGTAAATCAAAACTTAGTAAGTTGTAAGGGATAACCAACGTTCACTTTACAAGGAACCTGGTGTCACAGGAAATTCACACACCCCAGCAAATTTCTTTCAAACTCCCCCTACCATGTTTCACCCTACATGTATTTATAAAATTAATAGCCTCCAATTTTATATTCTTTTATGTACATTTGATATTCCAAACTCACATGAAGGTTATTGTTCAATGAGGCTTGAAATGCTTAATATCAACTTTTAAATATTTCCAAACTCATCAGGTGGAGTATATATGTAAACATTGGGTGGCCACTTTCAATTTTCTTAGATTTTCTTGTTATTTTTCAAGCTATTGTTGGGAGTAAGTGTGAATATACATTGGACTACGATGTTCTGATTGTGGCTATTGGTTCAGACAATGCAACATTCAACATTCCCGGGGTGAAAGAAAATTGCCACTTCTTAAAATCTGTTGAAGATGCTTGCAAGTTAAGAAACACTGTGATGGATTGCTTTGAAACAGCAGCTATTCCAGGCCAACCAAAGACAGAAATTGAGAGGTTATTGCATTTTGTGGTTGTTGGAGCAGGCCCAACAGGTAAATGAAAATAGAAAGTTTAAATTAATCTAACCTGTGAAGTTAGTTGGCGAAGCAGACTGGCCCTTGACCACTCCCCTCACTTGTTGCACTGGCGCTTTCAGGGTGAGTGGTCAAGGGGCAGTCTGCTTCACTGACTAACTTAACAGTGTGTTAATTTACTGTTTGTGTGAGAAACGTAGATCAATATGGCCAAAGCAAATGCATCGCAAAGGCACTTCTGGCAGCCACCATACAAGTACCCATGTTAGACCAGAGGGTCTTTATAGCTGATGGGATGTAATTCTTTCTATAGGGGTAGAATTTGCTGCAGAACTGAGAGATCTTGTAAAAGAAGATTTAAAACGCCTGTATCCTCATCTGATAGATGATTGTAAGGTGACACTAGTTGAAGCATTGCCTCAGATTCTTAATGCTTACGATGAGCAGGTTGGTAGGTTTACTGTACCTAAGTCTGGTTAAAAACATAATTTAATTTAATTAATGTCATGTGTTGTCATCTGGTGTTGGGGTGCTACCAGCAATGGTGTTGGTATTTCTATGTTATTGTTTGGAGTTGTGTGGTGGTGTCGTCATCCATGGTATTGTGTGGTGCTAGTGTGGTGCACGGTGTTGTCATGTATGGTGTGGTGGTGTTGTGCATTGCATGTGTTGTGTCAAGTGGTGGTACAGTATTTGTTGTTGTGTGGTGTTATGTGTTGTCATCTGGTAAATTTGTGTGGTGCTAAGTGGTGTGGTGTTGACATGTATTGTTTTGTGGTGGTGACTATTGTTATTTGTATAGTGTTGTGTCAACTGGTGGTATTTGTTGTTGTGTGATATGTGGTGTTGCAACATTTTATTTTAAAAATCTGTGTCATGTATCACACACAACCTCATCTTCAGTTGGCTCTGGGCTGTACAATGTAATACTACACAGCCAATCATATTGTAGTAGATAACAATCTAATGAATATGTTAGACTCACCAATCTTGAGCTTGGTACACACAAAATGTTCAGGCAGAATACTCTCTAGAAAGTACTATTTTTTGCCATTTGTAGATACAAGAATACACAGAAAAGCATTTTAAGAAGGATGGGATCAACATTTGGACAAAACACATGGTTACCAAAGTTGAGAAGAATTGTGTAACTGTGAAGAATATTACAACCAATGAAATATTTGATGTTCCTTTTGGCACTTGTGTGTGGTCCACAGGTATTGCACCACAAGAACTCACAAAAAAGATTATGAAAAAAATACCTGGGCAAACAAACAGGTAAAATAGGTGAAATTTGAAAGGAAAAAACCCAAAGAGACAGAAACAGTCACATCACAGAACTAAAAACATGACCAACAAACCAATCACTGAATCATAGTCTAGTTTAGTGTCTATAGTCCAGTGTACAGTACAGTATAGTAGGTATAGTGTGGTCTACAGTACAGTATAGTATGTAGGTAGTGTATAATGTGGTCTATAGTATATAATTTGTAGGTAGTGTATAATGTGGTCTATAGTGTATAGTAGGTATAGTGAGGAGCATAGCATAGTATGTGTACAGTACAGTGCAGTCTGGTATAGTATAGTATAGTATATAGTATAGTATAGTATAGTATAGTATAGTATAGTATAGGTATGGTATAGTATATAGTGTGTAGTGTAGTATCTAGTATAGTGTAGTGCAGTGCAGTGCAATGTAGTATAGTATTTAAGAAATAGAAAATGGTCACCCGCGTTTATATAGGCTGATGCAAACACGGCAGTGAGTTGGAAGAATTCAAAAGTTTATGTGAACCCGAGCCATATATAGGCAAGGGTTTACATAAGTACTTTCTAATTCTCACAAACTCACTCGAGTGTTTGCATCAGGTTATATAAACACAGGCATCCATTCTCTATTTCTTTTATGAAATAAGACTAAGAAATGTGCCATCCTTGATGTCACAACCATGTTTGCATAGCCTGATACTGTATAAACATGGTAACTGACCAATCACAGCGTGTGTAAAATGCAACCTATTTTATAATATAGTGTGGTGTACAGTATAGTAGGTATATTATATATAGTACTGCATTGTATAGTAATCAGTACAGTGTATAATATTCACTACCAAACACAGCAGGTTTCCTCCTGTAGCAACACACCAATGAGAGATAGCCCTTACTGGACCTCTAGAGAGAATAGTTTAGATATGACTGATGGTTATACAGTATAAACAAACTTAGTTTTGTATAGTATGCACTACAATTTTTGTGATGGGATTTTAATAACAGAAGCTTGTGTTTTGTGCAGGCATGCTTTATTGACAGATTATTATCTCCAAGTAAAAAATTCAGATGGTCACATTTATGCTATGGGCGACTGTTCAACCATTGAACAGAGGAAATTATTATCCAGTGTGAAGGAAATCTTCACTGAGGCTGACAAAGATGGGGATGGAAAATTAAACCTTGAAGAATTTAAAGGTACCAAAGGCTATGACTTCTCTACTTTATATATTTGTGGAAATTTTAGGAGTTGTTATTTCTCAACAACGCTGTAATTGAGGGGCGTTGCCAGTGAGTGGACTGGGGGTGATGAGTCCCCCCCCCCCCCTCCCCCAACTTCACACCAAGGATGATTTTCCAATTTGTTCAAAACCGAGAAGAAACTAGGGGGGGGGGGTGACTTGTGATAGGGGAACTTGTGAAAGGGGGGCTTTACTAAGATTTAAAAGTGTGTAATTCCAAACAAACAAAAAATTTTAAAAAGTCCTACTATTGGCAGCTGAGACCGTCATAGCCTGGTACCCTGGCCCAATCAAAGAATATGGGCCAGGTAACCACTGAAGACTTCTGCTTTCCTATTGGTTGAAATTTCACGCGTTTTTAGTGGCTATGAGTAAAACTGCAATCGTCATAAGTGGATTTAGCCCTGATGACACGAGAATGAGATTAGTGGTTACCTGGTCCATATTTCTTTTGAAATTGGGCCAGGGTACCAGGCTAAGACCGTTACTGCTGTGATTTCAGTATCATTTCTTACTTAGTGCAGCAGTACCAGGCATTTTCCTCTATAAAACCACTCTATGACATCATCAAAAGTGTGACGTCATTACCTACTCCCCACCCCCCCCCCCCACTTTTCCAGGGCTTGTGACACCCCAACAATATTGCTGCTGTTGTAGCTGAGAAACGTTGACGTGCAAATAATGGATTGCATCTCATTGTTTTAATTTTGCTGTCCTCAGGAGCGATTGAAAAAGCACGACACCAGTACCCACAGATTGTGAAGCATTTTTCTGGAGATGACTGGGATGATTGCTTACAAAGGTATTTAGTAATACAAACAAACTATCAATGATTACAGAAGAAAGCAGTCATACTAGTGCTATTATTCGTTTCACACCAACGAATGAGCAAATGAACTTAGACAGAATATAAAGCGCTACTAACTCATGACTTGTCAGAGCACTCCCATCTAAGAGATGGGCAGACAGATGGATTAACAAACAGACTGATGGACAGATAAATGGGCAGATTGCCAGACAGACAGACGGATGGATGGACGGACAGAGAGAGACGGACGGATGGACAGACAGACGGACGGGTGGATGGACAGACGGACGGACAGACAGACGGACGGGTGGATGAAGAGACGGAAGGACGAGTGGATGGACAGGCAGACAACCTGACGCGCTTTGAATTTGTTAATTTACAAGAGGTTTCATTAATATTTCTCATAGCAGGCTACGTTTCAAAAATAGACGTCTGTGTCCAAGATGGCGGTAAGAAGGCAAAACAGGCGGTAAACCGCGTATTAATGAAACCTCTGTTAAAATATTTATAGTGCTTTCAAGGAGGCTGATAAAAATGCAGATGGCCGTCTTGGAATCGAAGAATTTGAAAAGCTACTCAAAGGTGTTGACAACAAGCTGACGAGTTTGCCTTGCACGGCGCAAGTGGCGAGTCAAAAAGGAAGATACCTTGGCAAGCTTTTGTCCCAGAACGTCGACCTGATTGCTGAACCTGGTGTAACGAGCGACTTCACTCAACTCGAAGCCGTTAAACCCTTCGACTACAACCACATGGGTATGTTCGCCTACATCGGCGGCGACAAGGCGGTTTTACAGCTGCCCGTAATCGGATCGTTCAAAGGTTTTGGTGCGTTGTATCTGTGGAAGGCAGTTTACTTCAACGAGTCTGTAACCATTCGAACAAAATGTTTGATTCTTTTCGACTGGATTAAAAGTCGAATTTTCGGAAGAGACACTTCAAGAATTTAGTCTTGTCAGTTCGTTGTAGTTTATTAAACACGAGGTTCCAATGTGAGAGAGAAAGTTCCTTCCACTTCACATGTGAGAAATTTAAAATCTTTCTAAAGGCCATGTTAACAACACGGTACAATTTTTGCAAACCATTGCTGTTTGTAACATACTGTGCAATTGCCAAGATCGTTGCAACAATCGTTGCAGAGTAGATTCTCGCGATTCTACTTTGTCCAACATCTCGCAACGATCTTGGCAATTGCACTGCATGTTACAAGCTTGCAATGGTTCGTGCAGCTTGTTTCGCACGATCTTGGCCATTGCACAGCATGTCACACACTGAAATGGTTTGTGCAACTTGTCTCACATGATCTTGGCCATTGCACAGCATATTACACACCGCAATGGTTCGTGCAGCTTGTTTCGCACGATCTTGGCCATTGCACAGCATGTCACACACTGAAATGGTTTGTGCAACACGATCTTGGACATTGCACAGCATGTTACACACTGCAATGGTTCGTGAAACTTGTAAGCAAAACACATACAAGTACTTGGAACATTGCAAAACCCTAGGAATCGCTGCTGTTATACTGGAACCTCGTGTTTAAGAGTTAGAACCTCCATTTGTTTTATATATTACATTTAGAGTAGTTTGGACTACCAAAGTTTGTATATTTTCACTTGGTTGTAGATATAACCACATTCTTTGCCCAATGCGAGTTCTTGCAGTCAATTCACAAAAAACTATATAATACATGTCATTCATCCAGATGATGAAGTAATCAATGTAATGTATATGTAATCTTGATTAAAGACCGTACATATTGGCCTCAAGCACAATATTATTGATGCAAATGTTAAACTGAAGTTTCAGGATAATGAAATGACGTATGATCCAACCGCGTTCCCAAGTACGTTCGTGAGACAAGATGGCGGCATAGTCTGAATCACAGAATAGAAATACGACCAGAAGTCCAACTCGCGTTGGAACCACTGATCTCGAAATAAAACTGGATAGTGCAACCTATTGTCCACTGGTTCATAAAATGAAGCCAGCTAAACAAAAGAAATCCTTAATTACTAAGGGACCAAACATGCTGAAAAATGTCTTTATGTCTTCTTAAAACGTCTTCTGTACCAAAAAAGACTATTGAACTATATTGTCTTTCAAAGATTCAGCATCTCATTCAACAAAATGTTTATATCGGTGCCAGAATACGCTAGAAAGACCATCACTTGGTCCCTTAGTAATGGGTGACTTCCGGCTTCATTTTGTAAACAATAGATGCTTAATCCAGTTTTATTTCGAGATCAGTGGTTGGAACCTTTGAAGTTTCTATCCTCGCGCATGCCGCCTCGCGCATCTTGATTCTACGCCATCCTACGCAATCCTGGCAAGTTCCCCCGGCAGTTTGGACCTTCAAAACAAGGTTAAAACTGCTGGGGGAACTTGCCAGGATTGCGTAGGATGGCGTCGGATGGCGTAAAATATCGCGCCTGCGCATTGAAGAAATGCGGACAAGTTGTCAGTCGAGTTGGACTTCAGGTTTTTCACGAAAACTATGTTAAAATAAGCCAGTTAGGGACATCATGTGGTCTGAATACAGATATGGTCTGGAAACTCGGCAAACTTCAAAGCGCCTATAATGAGCTGTGATTTTATGTTGAACCATACCTTACACCGTGCACATCCTTTGTTTTAGGTTTATTAATATTTAAATAGCACGGGTGAGTGATTGAACTGACACGTTGCTGGATAATTCGTTCATTATACTAAAATACAATGGGTTCAGTGACCGTACACCGTGCACAAAAATGCATAAAGGTGAACAAAACGATAGACCAAAGACGTTAGCTGAGTTTCCAGATCATATTTTGAATGACTGATGGCGGCGAAGCGAGAGAACTTGGAAGGAGAGAACTTGAGATTACGTGACAAAATTTCCCACTACATTTGGAAAGTGTTTCGACAAGTATCAACTCAGTGCAAGCGAATTATGAAAAGCAGACAAAGTATAATACTGTTGCTGAGTCTTTGGTTCTTGATGTATTATGCACTGGAAAAGTTAGTTATAGAAATTTTTGGAGAGACTGTTTCATATAAAGGTTTCAAGATATTTCAAAATTACATTCGCAGAACCTTAGTGAGCGAAGGAAGTTCTCTATACAAGGACTGTCAAACAACGCTTTCTTTCGAAATTCCAAATATTCCATGAATTTGTTTGAGGCGCTGACCACAAACTGAAACCATTTCTTATTACCGAAGTTTAGGGCGACTCGCCACACAGCAGTCCGTCTATGTATGTCTACACATTATTAATACAATTCCTTTCACTACCTGCCCCAGTTCTGCTTACCAACACAATACGGCGTTGTAGCCTTTTAGTCCTTCTCCATGTCGCTATTTTGCTTTCCTGATAGTAGGTCTATAAAAAAGAAAATTATGTGTTGAGTAAAGGGTATTTTTGTTGTTTTAATCAACAGAGGAGCGTGCTAGGTACATCCACTGAAAATTTCAAGACAATCTGGTGTATCGTGCTCAAGTTACGAACTCTCAAAATTTGCCATGCAACCTCGTACCCATGCTCCTTTGTTTATTACAACAATAAAAATGCCAATGAATTTTTCACTTCACAGACACTGCGTTTCCACAACTATCAGTGAATCAATTATACTTGTATAGTAATGTTGTAGTCTACTGATTTGGAGTGGATAACCATTACCAAGGTAAAATGTTTCTTTGAAGTTTGACTGAGTATTTTGACAATTTTTATTTGACTATACTTGCTGTTTTTCCCGCTTCTTTTTAGCATACGTCATTAAAGTGACGTCATTAAGGTGTCTCATGACGTCACACTTACCCTGCACTGAAGGTCTGTCCTCCTCCACTGAGAATAAGATAAGGTGTCTGACCTTGTTTCTGTTTCTCGGTAAATAGTGCCACAGTATTCAGAGGGGTGTCTCCAGCGTTCATCTTCTTTAAAGCCTAAAAACAGTTAAGTTCAGAGTATATTTCATAATTATCAAGGTCATTTATTATTTATAGGGAACTAGAAGTTACTATCACAAGTGAAGTGCTGTCTCGAATGGCAGAAAACCTTTGGCGTACTCTACAGGCAACTCTGTGCAGTCCATGGCCAACATGACACACCCTTGCCCACTCTACCCAAGTTTGCCTATCCACCAAAGTTTGCCCACTCTACCCAAGTTTGCCTACTCCAATCAAGGTTTGCCTACTCCACCCAAGTTTGCCCACTCTACCCAAGTTTGCCTACTCCACCCAAGTTTGCCTACTCCACCCAAGTTTGCCCACTCCACCCAAGTTTGCCCACTCTACCCAAGTTTGCCTACTCCACCCAAGTTTGCCTACTCCACCCAAGTTTGCCCACTCCACCCAAGTTTGCCCACTCCACCCAAGTTTGCCCACTCCACCCAAGTTTGCCCACTCCACCCAAGTTTGCCTACTCCACCCAAGTTTGCCTACTCCACCCAAGTTTGCCTACTCCACCCAAGTTTGCCCACTCCACCCAAGTTTGCCCACTCCACCCAAGTTTACCCACTAAACCTGAAAATTTTGCATGTCTGGGGCTGGAAAAAAATCTGAACATTTTTTCCATGTCCGGGGCTGGAAAAAATCTGAAAATGTTTTGCATGTCCGGCGGTGGAAAAAATCTGAAATTTTTTTGTATTTCCAGGGCTGGAAAAATTCTGAACATTTTTTTTGCATGTCCCGAGCTAGAAAAAATCTGAATTTTTTTTTGCATGTGCGGGGCTGGAAAAAATCTGAAACTTTTTGTCCGAGCGGACTAATAGACTTGGTCATATTAGGGCAAAAACAAACCATAAGCTTAGAAGTCAAACTTACCATGTCTTCAGAGACTTTCTTCTGTCTTTTTTCAGTTTTTAACTTGCCCGGAATTTTTCCATGGAATTTGTGAGACAAGTATCTAAACGCCTGAGGAAGACAACAAAACAAAAATGACAAGGTGTTAAGAGTACACAACATCTTTTACAAAAGCTTCAATACGTGCAAAACTCAGCGGCACGTCTTCTTACTTATACTAGAAAATTTGAACATATTACAGCCATCCTGAAAGACCTCCACCGGCTCCCAATTAGAGAAAGGATTGATTTCAAGATTTTAATACTGACATTTAAGGCACTCCACGGCATGGCCCCATTGTACCTTCGGGACATCTTAACCCCATATACACCTGCTACACGCGTAAAAACGCACAACTTGTTCACGGTTGTCAACAGGCGTGAACAATGTTGTGCTGCCATCCGTGAACAATGTTGTGCTGCCCGCCGTGAACAAGTTGTCAACAAGTTGTTCACTTATGGTTCAAACAACTTGTTTACGGATAAATCAACAGTCATGAACAAGTTGTTCCAACAGCACATTCTTTATAGCCAACAACGTTGTTCGCACATGATACAACATGTTGTAACAGCATGATGAAATAACAACGATGAACAACAATGTTACAACAATTGTGAACATGGTTGAAGTTTCAACACGTTCTTCGGTTGTTTCAACATGCGTGAACAACGGTTGTTGTTTCATCAAGCTGTAACAACATGTTGAAACAATGATGAACAATGTTGTTCATTTATCAATGTTGTTCACATATGTCAACAAGTTGTTACAGCATTGTTCAGGCAACAATGCTGTAACAACTTGCGAGATTCTTACGCGTGTAGACCATTACGCTCAATTAGCAAAGGACTCCTAGTGGTGCCAAAATACAATCTAAAGACATATGGAATGAGAGCCTTTTCCGTTACCGCCCCAATGCTATGGAATGAATTACCTGAAGATCTTAAGAGCATAAACTCTATTACCGTTTTTAAGACTAAACTTAAGACATTTTTATTTAGACGTAGATATGGAATGATCTCGAACACACAACTATTGATATTATTATATCTATTATTAGCAATGGAATTATCTATCCTACAATTTGTAAACAATGACTATATTCTAGACTAGTTTTTAGTGATCAACTTTATCTTTGTTGTAAATATTGTAAAGCGCTATTGGTTTAGTAGAAGAAATGGCGCTATATAAGAAATAAATTATTATTATTATTATTAAAAGTAGACTTTTATTTTGTAATGCTATACAATGGACTGAATTTATTTCATGTAAACTAAATCCATGTGACGTCACAGTGGCCATATTGGTGTACCATCTGTACCGAAATAATAAAATGGCCATTATACTGGTGTACCATCTTTATCGTATGAGAATTTAGCTCTATTCTTATTCAAACATTTCGTTTCACCACCCCAATAGGGCCACCGATCACGTGAGTGAAAACAGTCCACGGGAGACGTACCTCTTTTGGATTCATTTGTCGACCATGTTCATCCACATATTCCAGTTTTACATCAGGTTTATAACCGGTTTTCTCTTTGAATGCGTTCGGATTGTAACGGTCTCTGTCCCTGTCTCGATCGCGGCCTCTGTAAATATATTGATTAAAGGGCTTATGCAGTGAAAAATAAGTTTGGGAGAGACTCTCTTATTTAAAAGAACTTTTGAAGTTATAAAGATTGACGTTTGTAGCTCTTCCATATCTCACGTCGTTTCGTAGATTGAGATTTGCGTGGTATGCAAAAACATCACTTAGATGTCACACTGTATAATGACGTGTTAGAAAATTACGTTTCTCTCTGACGAAGGGCCTTCGCTCGAAACGTTAAATTCCTACGTTCTCTGTTTCGGCAGTATATCTAACCTAAGTTACTATATTTCGATTGTTGTTTCAACACTGCCTACGCAGCACGCTACTTTTATTTCACTGTTAGAAAATTATGTTGTTCTTGCAATAATTCAAGTAAATCACTTGAAAGTTTTCATGTATAGAGTCCTGCGATACACGGAAGCACATGCACAGTTAAAAGTGAGTAAAATCTCAAATTGATATTCAAGATTTTCCAACAAGTCATTATGCAGTGTGACGTCTAAGTGATGTTATTTGCATATAAAATAAATCTCAATATCTAAAGAACGAAGTGAGAGATGGAAGAGCTGCAAACGTCAATCTTTATAACTTCAAAAGTTCTTTTAAATAAGAGTCTCTCCCGAACTTATTTTTCATTAATCATGGTTGTAGTCATATTGGTCATCTTCATCACATGTCATCCTCATGTCATCCTTAATTTCGCGCGCCTTATTTTTGCGCGTCACATTTTCGCTCGCCACATTTTTGCGCGCCACATTTTCGCGCGCCACATTTTCCCGCGTCTTTTTTTACACCCCCTCCTTTTTTGCTCATCGACGGTAGGAATAGCAAATGTCTTTCGCATCTCATCATTGATTTATTATTGTTATATTGCTTCGATTGGCTAATTTTTTCGCATCTCATTAATTTGTTATTGTTATTTTTATCTGATTGGCTTGTTTTTGGTCACATGATTATCTTTCCTATATAAGCTCGTTGTTTGTTTACACCCTTTACGTTTTTCAACAATTGCTAGTAAAATAAAAAGGAAACTAACAAATCAACACGCATTAACCCTTCCACTCCCAAATACTTAATTTTCCGTACTTTATTATTTTACTCCGTCTAACGCCAGACGATTTTACTCGTCAATGGGAGAACTCCTGGAAAGTTGGGAGTAAAAAGGTTAAAACGCTCCAAAATGAACGCAAATATCGTTTGTTATCCTTTCGTTAATTTTTTTTGAAAGTTTGCACAATTATTTTTTTTTAAAAATTCTATCGAAATTTGTCTTTCTATAGTTAGACCCAATTAGAACTATTTTAATCATTACCTTTCTCTTAGTCGTTCTCTTTCTTCATCTCTAAAGAAAATATCCAAAACAAAGTTAAAAACAATGTGACATAAACATGTTTACCTTTGTTATATATTTTCATTGTTTATTTGTATAGGTAATAATAGCATGGCTTCGACTGCAATTTGGAAAAAAACATGCACGAGTGAGTTTTTCAAACACTATCAAAATTGCACGAGTCCGAAGGACGAGTGCTATTTGAGGTCTTTGAAAAACTCACGAGTGCGTGTTTTTCCAAAATTGCACTCGAAACCATGCTATTACTTATTAATAATATACATGAAATGTTAGACAAATGTTCTTCCGGCTACAAAGTTTACATACCACTCATTGCTCCACTTCTCGAAGCGTAAATGGTTAAAAACTGCTTCGCTTTGTTCACTAAATACGCAAAACGTTTTACTCATAGCATCTAACCTCTTCTAGTCTTCTTGCAGGAACTTTAATGACAATATTAAAGCAAAATTCACTCTGTATTTCATCGAAATGTTCTTGGACAACTCTATGTTTTGGTCGCCATATTGGATTTTCTCGTGAGGAAAAACCATCCTTCAAAATCCGTATAAGCATTTCATTGGCTTTCCGGTAGTTTCTGGTTGTTTATTAGCCAATCAGAATGGTTAATACTCATTGAAATTTGCATTTTATTACACCTTTTCTGCACTGTATTACATTGAAATTGCACTCCTCTCGACCAATCAGGATGCAGTAATTTTGTCATGTATATTATTAATTTATTAATATCATAATATACCATCCCATCATATATCATAGTTAGGCCTAATCATACTATAAACTACTCTACCCTGGGTCGTCCCTACCCTACCCTACCCTACCCTACCCTACCCTACCCTACCCTACCCTACCCTACCCTACCCTACCCTACCCTCCCTACCCTACCCTACCCTACCCTACCCTACCCTACCCTACCCTACCCTACCCTACCCTACCCTACCCTACCCTACCCTACCCTACCCTACCCTACCCTACCCTACCCTACCCTACCCTACCCTACCCTACCCTACCCTACCCTACCCTACCATACCACATATCATATACGGTACCATATCATATCCAGTCCCATCCTACACGCATAAAAACGCGCAAATGTTCACGGTTGTTAAACGGTATTGGCAATAAAAATTACGTTTGTCTCATTTGAAAGAACTCGTCAAATGGTATAAGAAGACCTTTTACAATTTTTCCGTATCTGTTTTGGAAATATTTCGACCAAAGACAGCGTGCTGTCCGCCATCTTGTTGTAATATTGGGTCTAATTAACTGGGAAATTGGTGACGTCACAAGCAGGGTAAACCTGATGAAACTACTCCATGGGTGACCAAATTTCCACGGAAGGCTTTTTAAATGTTGTGGGTCAATTTAAAATGGAAATAGCGCAACAAAATCGAGTTTCTAGCTCATAATGTCATAAGGTTGGCAAGATAAAAATTTCACTTTACCCTGGTTATGATGTCACATGCATATCGAAAATAATTCCAATAATTCCATGGCGGACAGCAGGCTGTCTTTGGTCCAAATATTTCCAAAACCAAAACAGATATGGAAAAATTGTAAAAGGTCTTCTTATACCATTTGACGAGTTATTTCAAATGAGACAAACTTAATTTTATTGCCAATACCCTTTAACATGCAGGCGTGAACAATGTTGTGCTGCACCCCATGAACAAGTTGTCAACAAGTTGTTCACTTATAGTTTGAACAACTTGTTCACGGATGAACCAACAGTCATGAACAAGTTGTTCTAACAGAACATTTTTATAGCCAACAACGTTGTTCGCACATATGCAACATGTTGTAACAGCATGACGAAGTAACAACGACGAACAACAATGTTACAACAATTGTGAACATGACTGGTGTATCAACACGTCCTTCAGTTGTTACAACATGCGTGAACAACTGCTGTTGTTTCATGAAGCTGTAACAACATGATGAAACAATGATGAACAATATTGTTAATTCATCAAGGTTGTGCACACATGATAACAACGTTGTTCAGGCAACAATGCTGTAACAACTTGCGACATTTTTACGCGTGCACCACATCCCACCCTATCACAATCACCTCATTTTTTCTTCATCAATGATCTTTACTGTTTCTGGCAAAGCCAGTCCACCGGCAAACTTTCTTTCTTTAGTTCTGTCACCTTCGATCATGCCTAGAAAAGAAACGTCACAGAAGCAACAATAAGAATGGATTTCCCCAATCTCGTTCCCAGAGCCCACGTCCCCACCCGGGAAACGAGAGACTCTGGGATAATCCGTTTCAAATCACAGGATTCTTGTTATTCCGGTTGAGGTACCCGAGCGGAATCTGGATAGTATGTTCTCCTTGTTTGACTTTCCCCCAAACAAAGTCAATGGGGTGGCTGGCGAAGCTCGAATTACAGCATCTACACACATACGGCGAAGATATCGATCGCGGCAACGTCTTCACTGGAGTCTTGTCGTCCGACATCTTTGTTATTTTGGTTTTATTAATTCTACTTCCGGTCACTTCAGACCAACTCATGCTCACTATTCAGCCAATAACGTAACGATTTGAAACGGATTATCCCAGAGTCTCTCGTTTCCCGGGTGGGGAACGTGGGCTCTGGGAACGAGATCTGGATTTACCATGACCTTCAAAGATGTAATTATAATTAACTGTATAAAATTTGAAGTACGGGAAATTATTCTCTTCTACTCCACTACAGTGGTTGTTACCTCCTTATAATAAACAAATGTAGTTTCATTTACCTTTCTTTTGTACTAATTTCAAAGCAGCACCAACACCCATTCCTAGCATCGGTTCATCATCCAAAACATTGGCGTCTTGTTTCTTAAAAGACAAAATACACGGATAAGGAATAAAATATTTTTTAAATCGTCGTTTGGGACGTTTAATACATTATTACCATTTTGGAAATATAATCGTCAATATAATTATAAGTAATAACATGACTTGAGGGAAATTAGCGATTAAATTTCCCGCAGCCTAGGGAAGGTTTGTGAAAGTGGCCCGAGGACTTTTACAAATATTCCCGAGGCAAAGGGGAAATTTAATCGCTAAGTTCCCTTGTATTAGTTTGTAATATTATGATCGCCGAGGAAAACTTTGAGAATCTTACCGACAGGAAATTTACACGGTTGATCAGAGAAGTTGCATCTAATTTTCCCGTGCATGTTGATGAGGGAAAATATATGCAAGCGGGAAATTTAGAAGAAAACAAAGGATTTCTTTGTCTTCTAATTTTCCCTCATCAACATGCACGGGGAAATTAGAAGACAAAGGAAAAATTTCCCTCTCACATGAGCAATGAGGGAAATACGAGGTTTACATTCCTTCGGAGAACAAAAGAATCCGAGGCGATCATGGTATTACAATAAATAAAAGCTCAAATCAAAAATATTATGGCATTCAATTTATCATTTTACATAGAATCCATATCAGTAACAGCGTATTTAGGGTTGAGGCCTGGCCAAACGCTTTCAACATTTCATTCAACATCGTTCAACATGTTGAAAGCGTTTGGCCACCCCTGTTGAATGATGTTGAACGTTGTTGAATGGTGTTGACCACATTTGGCCACATTTCATTCAACTTTGTTGAACAGAGACATGCGCCATGCGGGATATTGTCGATTCCAGCTTTTGTGGTAGCCCGCGTTCAATTAATTGTCTTCATGAATGTTGAACGATGTTGAATTCATTTGGCCACTCGTGCTTTCAACGTTATTCAACATCGTTCAACAATGTTGAATGATGTTGAATGCGATGTTGAAAGCGTTTGTCTAGGCCTTTATAAGCACTTTAAAACCCGAAGGCAGGTCAAGGTTACGTTGGCGGGAAAACATTAACCAATCAGAAAACTGATATACTACTTCACTTACCGCAGGTTCTTCGTTTGAATCTGTTACTTTCTTTGCTTCTTGTTTCACTATTTCCCAGCCTCCTTGGTCATCAACCTCAGCCTCCATATCCATGTCCTAGAACGAAGTAGCACTGAGCAAACACGACGGACATATTCTCAAAGTGCAAAAAATAATGCGTTTTGTACTTCTTAAAATGGCCTATATTACAACTGCTGTATTGACGTTACGTTTAAGGAAGATTTAGTGGCAGAATAAACAATATTTAAAATTATATTTATTTTTCATTTGCTAAAACTTAATTAAGTAAAACATGAAAGAACATACATCTTCTGCTTCTTCAATTTCTGGTCGGTTTCCAGATGAACCTACAAATCAGATAAAACTTAAATAAAGAAAATTTATAGCGAATAGCTGTATATAGTAACTGTACTGTGTATTGAATTGTACTGCACTGTAGTGTACTGTGTACTGTACTGTACTGTGTATTCAACTGTACTTTACTGTGTACTGTACTGTGTATTGAACTGTACTGTACTATGTAATGCCAATGTAATGTACTGTACTGTAATGTGCATTACACTGTGTACTGTAGTATGTGCACTGTACTGTGTATTGCACTGTGCTGTGTACTGTACTGTGTATTGCACTGTACTGTGTACTATATGAAATGTACGGTTACTGTTAGTGCGATGTACTGTCTGTACTGTACTGCACTGCACTGTACTGCACTGCACTGCACTGCACTGCACTGCACTGCACTGTACTGCACTGCACTGTACTGTACTGTACGCTTGACATGGTACAGTACTTACCGTACGTGGGTATTTCGCCAAGTGTTCGACAAAACTCCGACGTTGAATCAAGGACAATAGTGCCTACACGCAAAACAAAGCACCAAGTATATCTTGTTAGTTGGGGCTACCATCTTCAAAGAATGACGGTTCTATTAATAAACTAAGAACCAGCTTACCTTGATTATCTGAATTGTTATTTATTTTATTTGACATTGACGTTAAAGCGTTCACCACCTAGAAAAACAGCATTTTAATATCAATACACTCCAACAAACTGTTTGTTACAACATTAGCAAGGCAAATTACTTCTCTCCTCCTAATGAACAAACCTTTTCAGGTCCAACAGTTTCTTTCTTTAACTTTGACCTTCGTGATCTACAAATATAACATAATATTTACAGAAGACACTGTTTTTTTCGGTGTAAGTCTAAGGGGGCGATTACATGGACTGGGCTGGCCCGATTAACCGGGATGAGTTTACGAAACGATTACATGCGTCTTCGCGAAGACTAATTAATTTATTAAGTCTTCGCTATGATCACGAAACACACAAACAACGTTTTGATGTTCTATTTCAGTTCCTTTCAGCACTATTTATCCACACAGTCAAGTAAACGTAAACGAACGCGTATCGAAGCGAGTTCAACAGTTTTTCAGCCCTGTTTGCCGGGATTGGAGTTACACGACGAATTATCGTCACGTCGAATTAAATGTTTCTCTTCTGTCTGTGACAATTCGGCACTATATTTTCAATAAGTCGTTTTTAGGCTCCACGAGTCCAAGTAAAAACAATTAAATTCGACTGAAATTCGACGTTTAACTCGACGTCGCATTTACGACGAAGTTAAATATATTTAAGCATTAAATGCAGTTAACAGCGAGCTTTCCGTGTCGGGTTGCCCCTTGATGACGGACCCGTACCCCCGGGCGTTCCGCTGAATCACGTGATGAAGGAGTATTAGGGGGGCAACGCGGACCCCTGCAGTGTTCCACAGTTCTCTACGCTTCGAACCGGCTTGCGGTCGTGCGGAGACTAGCTCAGCCGAAAGAAACCCCACCCAATCCCACCCCCTTTGTTGATTCGCATTGTTTGCTGCCCAAGGATGAGCCTCGGCAACCTTGCGGTCTGGCTCAAGGCTCAATCTGGGCAACCTTTCGCGGTGTCGGATCGTCCAACCCGAACCTTCAGCCTGCAATACTCCAAAACTACAGTAGACGTACGTTGTTGATCTATAGTTGTTACGTAGAACCGGTCTGATACATCAGAGTCTGCCTTCTTTATATTAGGAATAGAGAGCAGTTAATTCGAATTAAATTCGCCTATTGTGCGACGTTTAGCGCAGGCCTTATTACAATTACCTCTCTAACGCTAGCTGCAACTCTAACTGTGCATCATCCTCTTCAAATAACGGTTCATTCTCGTTGATCTCTGGTCCACGGATTTCAGCTATGTAAAGATAAAAACAATACACACATACGAATTTCAGCTTTGATAGTTTTTTTCTCTAACGAATTACAAGTGAAACGCAGCAGCGATGAAAATCTGCCATCAATTAGCCATTCCAAAGTACCGAAATACACCAAATCGTAGTTTCATTTAGGCCCACATGCAAATTAGTTACCTATTCAATTTGGGGCCCTATGCAAATTACATCGTGTCTATTAAAGCATAACGGGAAGATAACATAGGCTGGGACTGTTTTTTCATGTTTTGAGTTCATTATTTTTAGACACTACGTTTAGGATTATTGTCAAGGATAATCGATAAGCAAATTTTATCCTTATAGAATACCTAAACATTAATGTTATGAACTACGTTTTATCCCGACTCAGATTGTATCCGCAGTCGAAAGTCCGATTTCGTCTATAGATGGCGACTGATAGATTTAAACCACAAATCTTTGCACGTAGTAAACTTTTTATCTCACAAAATACTGCACTGGTTTTCATAAAAGTTCGTAGAACCAAAGACCAAGTCATTAAAGACCAAGTCATTAAAGGCACAGTGTCACCATGACGCAACCAGAATGGGACAGAAAGCATCAGAGCAAAACAGAGAGCACCAGAGTGGAACAGAAAGCACCAGAGTGGAACAGAAAGCACCAGGGTGGAACAGAAAGCACCAGAGTGGAACAGAGAGCACCAGAGTGGAACAGAGAGCACCAGAGTGGAACAGAGAGCACCAGAGTGGAACAGAAAGCACCAGGGTGGAACAGAAAGCACCACAGTGGAACAGAAAGCACCAGAGTGGAACAGAGAGCACCAGAGTGGAACAGAGAGCACCAAAGTGGAACAGAGAGCACCAGGGTGGAACAGAAAGCACCAGAGTGGAACAGAAAGCACCAGAGCGGAACAGAGAGCACCAGAAAGCACCAGAGTGGAACAGAGAGCACCAGAGTGGAACAGAGAGCACCAGAGTGGAACAGAGAGCACCAGAGTGGAACAGAAAGCACCAGAGTAGAACAGAAAGCACCAGAGTAGAACAGAAAGCACCAGAGTGGAACATAAAGCACCAGGGTGGAACAGAAAGCACCAGAGTGGAACAGAAAGCACCAGAGTGGAACAGAAAACACCAGAGTGGAACAGAAAGCACCAGAGTGGAACAGAAAACACTAGAATGGAACAGAAAGCACCAGAGTGGAACAGAAAGCACCAGAGTGGAACAGAAAGCACCAGAGTGGAACAGAAAGCACCAGAGTGGAACAGAAAGCACCAGAGTGGAACAGAAAGCACCAGAGTGGAACAGAAAACACTAGAGTGGAACAGAAAGCACCAGAGTGGAACAGAAAGCACCAGAGTGGAACAGAAAGCAGCAGAGTATAACAGAAAGCACCAGAGTGGAACAGAAAGCACCAGAGTGGAACAGAGAGCACCAGAGTGGAACAGAGAGCACCAGAGTGGAACAGAAAGAACCAGTAGAACAGAAAGCACCAGAGTGGAACAGAAAGCACCAGAGTGGAACAGAAAGCACCAGAGTGGAACAGAGAGCACCAAAGTGGAACAGAGAGCACCAGAGTGGAACAGAGAGCACCAAAGTGGAACAGAGAGCACCAGAGTGGAACAGAGAACAAAGTTCGCATTTTAAATATCGAACTTCATTTAACATGAAGTGTACTAGAAATTCATATTATGTGAAGTTCGATATTTAAAATGCGAATTTTTAGCAACTTGCTAAGAAGTCGCGCAAGTCAACATTGCAATGTTGCTATCAATATTGCAAGCTCACGCGGGAAAGAACATCCGGTTTGACTGTGTAATGCATGTATTTACCATCTTCAGGATCGGCCATCTGCCATTCCATCAAGTCATCCTAAGAAAACACAACAAACGCTCGTTATTCATGAGACAGCACCATAGGACTCGTCTCGATATCACTGATAAAACAACTGATTATTTTTAAGTAATATTGGGCATTTCACTCGATTACATAGCATGTTCTAAGGATTTTGGGCGAAGGAAAATTCGAGTGTAGAATATATACATTTTAAGACCAAACCGGTCTTTTATACCCAATTCTCTCCTGGCATTACCACCTTATTATATATACACAACTCGCGATCAAGCTCTCGGCAACGCCCTCCAGCCTTACGGTTCAGTGGTCAGAGCATTGCACTATAATCGCAAGGTCGTGGGTTCAATTCCTGCCGGAAGACCTGTGTAGTTGCATTTTTCGCAACTGGTCCCAGTTTGGTCTTAGAATGTATATATTCTACACTCGAATTTTCCTTCACCAAAAATGCTTAGAACATGATTATTTTTAAACTACGTAAGAACGTTTTATACAGTTCATGGTACCTGGTGGGAGTCCGAATAACCTTTATTTTCTTTCCTTGCGGTCGGCTTCGATCCTCTTCATCATAAACACAAACATAGCAAAAATGTTACTGGACGGTGACATGATTAACATAGGATTTATACAGTGACTTAGGGCCTGTATATGATCCCGGTACTCCGCAGCTGGCTTCCTTGCTGTCAGGCATAAAGTTCGGGCAGCGCGGGCTGTGTGAATTGCCGCGTACCCATTCTTCCTATGCGTCCCCCATAACCCTATGAGCTCCTAGTCCTGAACGCAAGGAAGCCTCTGCGGAGGAGAGCAGCCTGGTTCCCAGGCCTCTTTTTTTAACGTCGAGCCACAGACCGAAATTGTGAGAGGCCTGGAATAAAATGTTTTGCTTGGCCCCAAATTATACAGGCACCAAACGGCCGTTTGGCGGAAAACCAAGGCGATAATACTCACGTCGGTCTGCACAATTCTTTATAACATCATATAGCAAGGTTGGTCTACTGCCGAAACGTTAAAATAGCATATTTCGATTTGTATAAATGTTTCAACACAATCACTTCCTGCGCCGAACACTACTTTATAAGAACAACTTGTTCACGGTTGCTCAACAGGCGTGAACAATGTTGTGCTGCTCGCCATGAACAATGTTGTGCTGCTCGCCGTGAACAAGTTGTCAACATGTTGTTCACTTATGGTTCGAACAACTTGTTCACGGATAAATCAACAGTCATGAACAAGTTGTTCCAACAGCACATTTTTATAGCCAACAACGTTGTTCGCACATGATACAACATGTTGTAACAGCATGACGAAATAACAACGATGAACAACAACGTTACAACAATGGTGAACATGGTTGATGTATCAACACGTTCTTCGGTTGTTACAACATGCGTGAACAACGATTGTTGTTTCATCGAGCTGCATAACAACTTGTTGAAACAATGATGAACAATGTTGTTCATTTATCAATGTTGTTCACATATGTCAACAAGTTGTTACAGCATTGTTCAGGCAACAACGCTGTAACTTGCGAGATTTTTACGCGTGTAGTTCAGTAAACTTCATGCCGGTCTACCGGGATATTGCGTTTACATGGACTAAACATTTATCCCGCCTGACCGGGTCCCAGTTGTTTCAACCGAAGGGATCATATTAACCTGGCCCTTAATAGAAGTACTGTAATCAAAATTACATAGACATGCATGCACCACGAAGCATCACACTACGATATACAAAGGTCGCATTTACCGTGATCCATGGTCTTTTTCAGAAGTATCTAATGGCATCAAGTCATCTGCCTACGTAAAAAAATATATCTTATTCAAATGAGTGACCCTTAACAAAGCAATTATAGAGCGAGACTAACTACTTAATAACCGAGAGTGAGGTCTTTACGGTAAAATATTAAACCGAGGTCTTGCTGTATTGACCAAGCAATAGCGAGGTTAATACGCTCAAGACCGAGGTTTAATATTTTACCGTAAAGACCGAACGGTCGAGGTTATTAAGTAGTTTATTATATGGCACTTTTTATTTCAAAATCAATGTTGTATTTCTTGGTCTTCGCTTCCTTTAACTTCGCCAAAACACCGAACTAGCGTTATTTTCTTGTTTCTTTCTCGTCTGGATACTAGAATTTACTTTTATAATGTTCATCGTCGTCTATTTAATCTTTTTTCGTCGTTTTTCGGCAATAAAAGTTTCTTATTAGGATATTTTTTGTTTGTTTCCAATCGTAGGGCATTAACAATTTTCATAATGCCGGTGGGCATTACGGAGAAGTCTCGCCCCGTCAGCAACCAATCACAGCGCGTGATTTTACCGGAAGTAATCCGGGCCATATAATGTTTGATAAAGAACTATGAATGAAGAGTTTTAAATTAAGTATATTACCTTAAGAGTTTCGCGTTTTTTCATTTTTCTTCTCTTCTTGGGCTTCTTAAACTTCAACTACAGTATAATAACTAGAAGTTACTATCGCAAGGAAAGTGCTGCCTGAAGACCAAATGGAGTCCTAATATGCTACTGAAAAATTCTGGATATACTCTGATTTTATACTAGTAGCAGTAACTTTCACTTGCTAGGGCCAGAAGACCCACTTTCTAAATTTTTCTCAAACGACCTTCAGGTAATTCAGGTAATAAGTATTAAAAATAACAGGAACAATAACATGATTAATAGTTTGCAAGATGATAGTGTTCTGAATGTTAGACTACACAGTCAGCAGTTCCACATCTATCAATTTGTATGTTTGGGTATCATTATGGTAAATATTTGTCTCAATGGATAAAGAAACAACAGTTGGTAAGTTGTTCAACGACAACAATTCTTCACGTGGGATGAGACCATTGTAAATACATTTCTTGTAGCAAAGTTTCAAAGAGCCTATCTTACCATTTCTTCTTCAGTGTAGTATTCATTTGTAGCTTGTAGTTCAGGCACAGCTAACGAAACCTACACAAAGTACATACAGTGAGGGCACCATTATATTTCGCTGATCAAAACAACGCAAATGCCATCCTCGTTCCCAGGGCCTCCTCGTTACACTGGATACCCGGGTCAGATGAAAACCGGATGTCCTAGATTCTAGGACATTGAGTCATTGAATATATCACGTCGCCCTGGGTGCGAGCATGGATATAATATAACGAAACAAACGAGATACACTGAGATATTTGAAGAAAAGCTGCTTTATTATGACGTCCGAAAGGTTTGGTGTTTACTGTTCTTCCCGCTGGACAAAATAGCACAATTTCGCTTACCGAAACGCTATTCAAAGGTAGGTTGTTTCCAAACATAATTTGCCGTCGCCGACGAATGAGTCACCGAGTCACGCTATGTCTAAAATCGTTCGATTTTGAGAGTTAAATGATGAAACTCATCGCAGTTCCAACTCGCTTTAGGAATCCTACTTTGTTGGCTTTATTTGTAGACTTTTTCGGTGTTATCTGAGCGATAATCTTCACTCTATCCACACCGTTGTTTGACAGTTGAAAATATATTTGCCCACTTTCTGTTTTCGACAATAGCCTTACTGTTGCTATTTATTTATTTGGTAACAGTTTTTGATTGTCAGACTGTTTAACTATGCATAACATTTAGTTTTATTCTTTTCCCAAATTGTTTAATCACGTGTTTTGGACTCTCAAACTTGTATTTTCCATTTTTCAAGAAACTGTATGGAGCCACCTTAAAGTATACTATAGTTTTCACTCTTTTGTGATGGCGTCCGTTAAACGTTGGCCCAGCCCATCTACGTATAGTTCGTATATATGAATATAAAATAGCAGAAAATTTGAGGTACTTACTGCTTGGTTGTGTAAGCGATCTCGGATCTAAAAAAGTGCAAAGGGAAAAGGTTTTCAGGTTGCTAATCAAACTGTAAATACAGATCTGATCTTATTGTCCTTGGTTTGAAAGTGAACAGACAAAGGCTGATGAAGAATTTATGATATGATATTTGGTTCATTTTAATTTTTTAACTTTGTTTTTGTCTCCGAAGTTTGCCGTAGTTTGTTTACCACTTTTGTGTCGCTTCTTGTTTACACCAGTTCGGTTTATTTTTAATGCAACAATCAAAATACAGTATAAGGTTAGATATACTGCCGAAACAGAGAACGTAGGAGTCTAACGCTTCGAGCGAAGGCCCTTCGACAGAGAGAAACGTAAAGTGTGTAAGCTCATTGTTTGTTTACACTCTTTACGTTTCTCTCTGACGAAGGGCCTTCGCTCGAAACGTTAGACTCCTACGTTCTCTGTTTCGGCAGTATATCTTAACCTTACTATATTTCGATTGTTGTTTCAACACTGCCTACACGCGTAAAAATCTCGCAAGTTGTTACAGCATTGTTGCCTGAACAATGCTGTAACAACTTGTTGACATATGTGAACAACATTGATAAATGAACAACATTGTTCATCATTGTTTCAACAAGTTGTTACAGCTTGATGAAACAACAACCGTTGTTCACGCATGTTGTAACAACCGAAGAACGTGTTGATACATCAACCATGTTCACCACTGTTGTAACATTGTTGTTCATCGTTGTTACTTCGTCATGCTGTTACAACATGTTGTATCATGTGCGAACAACGTTGTTGGCTATAAAGAATGTGCTGTTGGAACAACTTGTTCATGACTGTTGATTTATCCGTGAACAAGTTGTTCGAACCATAAGTGAACAACTTGTTGACAACTTGTTCACGGCGGGCAGCACAACACTGTTCACGGCGAGCAGCACAACATTGTTCACGCCTGTTGACAACCGTGAACAAGTTGTGGGTTTTTACGCGTGTACGCAGCACGCTACATTTATATACATTATACACCTAGGACTAGGTGTTACTAACTTTTTGTAATTCTTGTTCTTTCGTTAAATTCACACCACCACCTTTACCTACAGTATGAGAAAAGCAGGAAGAAATTTCATAAAAACACAAAAGAGGTTCTGAATCTAAGATAGTGGTTTCGGTTAACAATTCTTTATAATTATTATATCTTAAAAAAATTTACTGACCAAGTATTTTACAAATTTCAGTTAAAAATAAATGTGTGCTTCTAGTGCAGTACATACTTAAACTAAATGCTTTTTTCTTCTCGCCATCAATTTCTTCATCATATTTGGACAACATTCCTTGAACTTTTTGCTACAAACAAAAAAGGAAAAAGACATGGTACATGAACACCGCTGCCAAACGTTTGCGTTAGAGTAAATAATAATAATAATATTTTAATTTATAATGCGCAAGTTTCATTGAAATATGCTCACATGCGCATAACAGTAATACAAAAGAAAACTAACTAACTAAAACTATTTCCATTTGCAAGAGAAGTGGGAACTAGCCGTGGCAACAACAACCAGACAGTGAAGACTAAGTAAGACTCGACTATTCATTTGTGTTTTAAAAAAAGGGTAATGAAAATTACGAAGGGGTCATTTCAGAATATGTTACAATATTGACAAAGAAGCCATGCACAAATTACCTACCTTATCTTTTTGGTAGTGTGCTTATAATTTTAACTTTTATGTCGAATTATCTGGGCCAGTCCAAATATTTAAGTGTTTTCCCGCCCTTTTTTTGAGGTGCGAGCTCGGACGTCGCGCATGCGCAAAACGTTTGGCAGCGGTGTTTGTTACATGTAAATTTGATCACTCAACTACAGAAATGTCAAAGGTTTTTATACAGCCAGTATAAATTCCAAAGACAACGTCTCATAGGTACTATACCTGCCCAGTTTCATCAAAATCATCATATGCTTGATAGCCCGGTTTTTTCTTTCTTAACTCCACATTTTTCTCAGCCTAAGTAAGACAATCATACATTAACAATACAATTATATTAAAGTGCATACAAACCCAAATTTTTTATCATCTGAATACGTTCTACATAGAGCGAACAGTTGTTCAGTGAAATATTTTTTTGGGAACACGGATGGCGTGTGCTGTTAGCGCACTGCCTCTCACCAAAAAGTTAAGCCCGGTTAGACGGGGTTAGTACTTGGATGGGTGACCGCTTGGGAATGACCACGTTGTCGAGCTTGGACTCATGTGAGTAGAGTTGTAGTTGATCTCTCCTGTGCTTCGAGGGTTTTTCGCCGGGTTCTCCGGTTTTCCTCCCTCCATAAAATCAACACCTAACATCTTAGCTGTGATTCGTGGTCTGAATTGTGTCGTATGGCGGCTGCTTGGAGCGCCTTTGATATGCCTCGACACGGCCACGTTGATCTGCGTCCTTCGCAATTCAGCCACTGGCTGCAAGTAAGGATGATTAGTCCCCAGTCCTTTATCCTTTACCCTTAGCTATTCTTCAATGTTTTTTGGCGATTCGCATTTCTAGTATGGTAATGAGATGAATTTCTTTCTCTTTTTGGCAAGATAAACTACCTGAGAATTTCTGTCGAAAAACTCATACAATATGGAACATGTAGTTCAAACACACCATTAATGGAAGAATTGGGTCATGTCACTCCTGCATATTGTATAGATAATGATGACTACTTTGGCGTCATCTCATTAACATTTTGAAAAAAAACAACTCTATTAAAGCAATAAAGGTTGCTCCAATCTAAAAACATTTTCGTTGTTCAACTATTTGCCAAAGGTAGAACGTATTTAGATGATAAAAAAATTGTGGTTACAGTATATGCACTTTAACCATAGAGTGAAAAGTAAAACTGTTGAGATTAGTTTTGATAACAAAATACCGATGTTTCAAGCAGAACCCTCCATCAGAGTAAATTACATTTTACCCTGATTAAGAACTTTGCTTTTAACTCTGATGAAGGGCTCAGCTAAAATGCCAGTACTTCGTTATCAAAACTATAATCAGGGCAGTTTAAATTACCACCATGTAATACAAAAATTGTACCAAAATCCATATGTTACCTTTTCAGTGTCAATTATATTAACATTTATCAAGATGTCATCACTATCTTCAAGAACACCTAAAATAAAGTGAAAAATGAAATATCATATTCGATTTTAAGACTTTATTTGGCCTAAAATAATATAAGAACACATGTACAATTAAGAGAAGAGAAAAAAAGCCAAATATAAGTCTTATAGAAGTGCCAGCCATATACAGTATTTCGTCTAAATGAAAATTGCATTATTGAATTATTTGAATACAAAAGAGTGCTTGTATATGAATTGTCAAAACTACCATATTGTAAATTTGTAATTATCATACAGTACCGTAGAATTCCAACGCCCCCCGAAAGTAACGTTGAATTTGTGACACTTCTAAAATTTCCCGAAAGTAGCGGCCCCCCCGAAAGTAGCCCCCCCGAAAGTAGCGCCCCCCCCGAAAGTAGCGGCCCCTTCGAATGTGGCGCATTAATGTTTCAAATACATGTTTATCCAACAAAAAAGTAATGTTCGTTTTAAAACTTAACAATCAACTTAAAGCTAGTAATATATGTTTTTCCGATTATCAATATTTCTGTTCGATGAAAGCACGTCTTCGTCTTTAATTTTTCAATATCTACAACATGTTCTCTCTTTATAAGTTGCCACCATCGCCACCGACAATCATGTCAAGGTCATCAACGCTGCTGTCGTAAAACATTACGTCCTCTACATCATAAGATTGACCGATGTAGTGTAGTTAGTAAATAAATAGTTACTGGTGAACGGAGCCTTTTGATATTTCTTCCTAACGTATTTCAACCATCCGAAAGAAGCGCCTCCCCCAAAAGTAGCGCCCCCCCGAAAGTAGCGGGCCCCCCCCCCCCGAAAGTAGTCAACAAACCTGAATCTTTTAATGTCAACACAACTCCTTTTCCTTCCTATAAAAGTATAATATCAAAGGAAACTGGTGAAGAAAAATTTCAAGTACTAATTTATACATGTATTACATTTTAAGACAAAACTGAAAAATATAGACAAGACTAGTTGTAAAAACGCAACATCAAGGCCTTTTGTGCAGTACTATGAACACCAAACCACGGCTGAGAACTTACAGTGGTCAACATACAGTCCTTTTGGTAAGGAAAACTGCACGTGTGCACGTGTGTAAATAATTTTGCGCGTGCGAATTGCACGTGCGTTAAATCTGATCAATTATGGCACAGAAATATGAACCTAACTTTTATATTTTCTACACATCTGAAAAAGAAAGATGTGTTGCTTGATATTCATTGTAAGACGTGAAACCTTACATTACGTTGTGAGACCTTACGTTATATTGTGAGACCTTACGTTACGTTGTGAGACCTTACGTTATATTGTGAAACCTTACGTTACGTTGTGAGACCTTACGTTACGCTGTGAAATCTTGCGTTACACTGTGAGACCTTGCGTTACGTTGTGAGACCTTACGTTACGTTGTGAGATCTTACGTTACACTGTGAGATCTTGCGTTACACTGTGAGACCTTACGTTACGTTGTGAGACCTTACGTTACGCTGTGAGATCTTGCGTTACACTGTGAGACCTTGCGCTACGTTGTGAGACCTTACGTTACGTTGCGAGACCTTGCGTTACATTGTGAGACCTTGCGCTACGTTGTGAGACCTTACGTTACGTTGTGAGACCTTACGTTACGCTGTGAGACCTTACGTTACGCTGTGAGATCTTGCGTTACGCTGCGATACCTTACGTTACGTTGTGAGACCTTACGTGGCCTTACGTTACGCTGTGAGATATTGCGTTACACTGTGAGACCTTGCGTTACGTTGTGAGACCTTACGTTGTGAGACCTTGCGTTACGTTGTGAGACCTTACGTTACGTTGTGAGGTGGCCTTTCACGTGTACGACAAATAGCACGCGTATTTGAGTTTCGCGTGTGCCGGCGTGTGCGTGTGCAATCGCACGCGTCAAACGAAAAGGACTGAACATAAGTCTTGTATATACTTTATATAATAATGTTAATGGCAGAAAAGAATTGGGTAGATTAAAAATAAATTCCACGACATGTAGTTTTGTGCCAAATATTACTTGTGATTGTCACAATTACCTTAATCATGTGCGATGAATGCTCAACTGTCAAGCCCTTCAAATCTCTAGCTGTGTATTGCTAAAAACAAACAGAAGCCAAAAGAAATAAGAATAGATATATACATGTCATTTATGACACACAGTCCAAGCCTAATCAATCACAATTACATTTAATTACATCTGCATAATATACGTAATATATCATACACAAGAAGCTGTTTAATAAATATTATCGATTTCAAAACACTGAGAAGTGTGTTGAAAAACGAGGTGATAGCCAAGTTTTTTAACTCACTTCGAGGTGTTTTTAAATCAGATAATAAACGGCTTTCAAGTGTATGGTATAGCTTCTCAAACAAATCAGTATTTAAAGAGAAATTTGAGGTAAAACTTGTCTTAATTTATGGGCGTTTATTACCACATTTCACAACAACGTCTCGGTAACTGATTGCCATTATGTTTTCCTCATTAATTATTAATGAGTTTGAGAAAGTGTATATGACAAAATGTGATCAAGCAACATAAGACACAGGGGAGCACGGGTGGCGTGTGCTATTAGCGCGCTGCCTCTCACCAAAAAGTTAAGCCCGGTTCGTCTAACCGTTAGACGGGGTTAGTACTTGGATGGGTGACCGCTTGGGAATGACCTCGTTGTCGGGCTTGGACTCATGTGAGTAGAGTTGTAGTTGATCTCTCGTGTGCTTCGAGGGTTTTTCGCCGGGTTCTCCGGTTTTCCTCCCTCCATAAAATCAACACCTAACATCTTAGCTGTGATCCGTGGTCTGAACTGTGTCGTATGGCAGCTGCCTGGAGCGCCTTTGATATGCCTCGACACGGCCACGTTGATCTGCGTCCTTCGCAATTCAGCCACTGGCTGCAAGTAAGGATGATTAGCCCCAGTCCTTTATCCTTTATCCTAACATTTGCAATTGCTTAATGCTGTAAATCATACAAACTGAAACCTTAGGTTTTTTCCCTATAACATCGTCAACAAGACGACCAACTCCAAATTCTTCATCCATCTCTTCTAGCAACTTAGCCTAAAAATAAAAACAAAACACTGATGTTAACTCAACTTTGTTAGCACTACTCCAATCCAGGAAACTACTGTATATGAAATCCATATTATAAAACACATTATACAATAAGCGAAATGTTTTGCACGTTTTCATTGGTCGAGAGCCATGATCTATTACTGGACAGATGCACGGAGTTCGTCACAACTTGTTCTGATTGCTGTGAACCAATGAAAATCGCTACTCCAATGTCACGAACCAATCATATTGCTTGTTTTGTATAGATCATGGATCACGCCAGATGGCGTGCTTCATCTTTTTCAATGCCCCGGAAGTTCGGCGGGAAATTCAATAAATCTTATCAAAAGTTGTTTTTTTAAACCTTTTTATTGTATAAAACAAATAGATTCCATTTTCCCGTTGTCTGTTCAGTTATAGACGTACAGAGGACGTCACAACGTGGTAAGAACATCAGTGACCCACTCGACTACGTCTCGTGGGCCACTTTTTTGTTCTTACCACGTTGTGGCGTCTCTGTGCATCTATAACTGAACAGACAACGGCAAAATGGAATCTATTTGTTAAACACTGCATAGCATAACACAGTGCAAGTTTTTCCTGAGGAAAATCTGCATGCATGTCCCTGTGAGGTCAGATGATTTTCACACACTCTCAAACACCTCGAGATAAATAAATAAATATAGCATTGAAGCACTTTATAGTACCCGTTTTTCAGCCAACTGTTTGTCAGTGTCTTTCTTCCTAACTTTCTTTACCCACGATAATGCACTTCCATCATTATCACTATCACTTTCTGCGAGTTTCTTCACTTTTCTAAATATTACACAACAGAGTAATGGCCATAATTCATAGTAAATACATGTATATAAGTACAGCATAGTACTAGCAAAACACTACTATGAGTCATTGCAACATACTTTTTACTAAAATGTTTGGAAGTTCGTTCTGAGGTTCACAAGTTCCGTTTGAACTACCCATTTGATTGACTGCTTGGTTCCTAGTAATAGCAAACTTCAGAACAAGCCTCGAACGTTTTGGTGAAAAGTTGCAACTGACTGTATAAAACTCATTCAAGAGTTTAAATTCACTGTAAAGTGCATTAATACAAGTACATGATTGTACATTAAAAAAGCTTAAAGGAACAGTCTTAGTTGATAGTTTAGAAAGCTACATATTTTTTTAAATTTTTTGTTAAAGTGCACATGAAACGAAAATTAAGTTTGTCTTGTTTGAAAGAACACTTAAAATGATAGAGTAACATCTTTTGCAGTTTTTCGTTTTCCTTGCTTCGTTCTTGAGATATTTCAGCTTGTTTGAAATGTAAATTAAACAACTTGACATCACATGTACATAATGAGTTATCAGAGAAGGTAATATATATCTTTGCTATTATCAAACCAAACTTAATTCGAAGGAAGTATGTGCGTGTGTCTCTCTCACAACGCCAAACATGTAGAATTTTCAAGTGATTATGTTTGATAATAGCAAAGATACATATATAACCTTCTCTGATAAATCATTATGCACATGTGACGTCAAGTTGTTTAACTTACATTTCAAACAAACTGAAATATCTCAAGAACGAAGCAAGGAAACGAAAAACTGCAAAAGATGTTGCTCTATCATTTTAAGTGTTCTTTCACATAAGACAAACTTAATTTTCGTTTCATGTGCACTTTAAGTAAACCCTTTCACTCCCAATTTTCTGGGAGCTCTCCCATTGACAAATAAAATTGTCTGGTATTAGACAGAGTAAAATAATAAAGTACAGAAAATTCTGTACTCGGGAGCAAAAGGGTTAAAGAGATAGGTTAATGCATTTTTAAAATAGACAACATTTTGATGCCTACTTGTTCAAACAGTCAAGAATCCTTTCTAGGTCTTACAGACTACATGTATTGTCCACTAATGAACCATTATATCTTTTATATATTTTTGCCATTTTTACTAATTTATTAAAAATAATGTATAATATGATTGTGTACTCACTGTAGTTTCTTATGCATTTCTCTCTTTTCTCTCATTTCTTTTAACTTTTCTTTGTACTAAAAAACAAAAAACAAACTTTAAAAGCATATCACTGTTGTATTACGATGTATTACCTTTTCTACAATAATTTGAATAGTACGTGCATTTTTATTGGTCGATAGCCATGATTTATAAAAGGACAGATGCACGGATTACATCACTGACGTGGTCTGATTTCTCTAAACCAATCACGGATCTCACTATAACATCATGAGCCAACGACGTTGCTTCATTTGTATAGATCATGGATCATGTCAGATTAAGTGATTTATCTTTTTCAATGCCCCGGAAATTCACCGGGAAAATTTAGTAAGTCTGTTAAAACATAATTTTTTTGTTTTTATTGTATACTGTAAAACAAATAGATTCCATTTTTTGTTGTCTGTTCAGTTATAGATGCACAGAGGACCGTCACAACGTGGTAAGAACATCAGTTTTTTGTTCTTACCATGTTGTGACGTCATCTGTGCATCTATAACTGAACAGACAACGGCAAAATGGAATCTATTTGTTAAATATTCACCTCAATACAATGGTTCAGGCACAAACACAATGAAATTATAAAAACAATGTTTTTTGACATGTCTTTAAAATATGCTTAAAATTGCAGACCTTTTCTTGGGACTCTTTTTCCATAATGTTAACAGGTGGAGCATGGACAAACTCTTCATCTTTATTTTTTGGTTCACCTAATTAAAGACAACAATCATCAAAGATCAGCTCAGAATAAATGCATTTCTCAAGAGGGTTTTACAGTACAGTATCACATATATATATATATATATATATATACTGGACAGTCTATTGTACACAAGCCCACAAACATATTCTGGAGAAAAAGATCTGACAGACTATCAGAAATTTTTTCTATTTAACATAATAGAGCAGACTCTTATATTTGAGAAGACCTACTTTTGAAAGGAACTTATTTTTTTATTTTTTTATTAAATAATTGTTAATTTACCTGAGCTTCCAGTTGCCAAAGGTTTCAATCCAAGTTTAGCTCTTATTTTACTAAAAATATAATTCAGACATTTACCATAGTGATAAGCTAATTCTTTTACTCATGGTAAAAAAACCTCGCAAGTTGCAGGAAGGGTGTTACACAGGCCTTGCCCAGAGACACGCTTGATTGAGTGCACCAGGGCATGAGATTTGAAATTTTCGGCAGTATCCAGTGGGATACTGGCACTTAAAATCTGGTATCCCTCCTTGAAAATTAGTAAGCAGTATCCAAACAAGATTAACTTTTATTTAACACAACAATAGACTGGAAAGTTTGTACCGCACAACAGAGATCTCCATTGCGCAGTTTCAGGCTGACAATTGCCCACATATAAGAAATATACAAATCTCTGTTGCGCATTTTACAAACTTTCCAGTCTGCCCGGACAACATTATTCATACTACACTAGTGTATGCCTAGCTGTACAATAACACATCGATAAGAGTGTTAATACTTTAGTTTATTTACATCTTGAACATAATTGTATTGTAAAGTGTCCATGGCATTGTCAAAATCCATCAAATTCAGGACTATGTAGTGTGACTATAACAATGAAAATACGAGATTGAAAAAAAAAATATGTGGAATATTTTAATCTTGTTCCCAGAGCCTGCGATTATTTTGTCCAGCAATGGCTCCTTGTTGCTGTTACTACTTCATGTATGCCTATCATTTAATCTTGGCACGCACTGAGAACGAGATTACAGTTCGTCAAATTTTCCACCAACATTCGCAGATAAGATGCGAAGAATGACAACAATTGAGATAGCTGCTCAACAATTGTTCACTATCCCAATTTTCATGGTATCCCCACGGGATACTGAGCTTATAGCCAAACGTAAAATCTGGTATCCCCGGGATATCGCAAATCTCATGCCCTGAGTGCACACATTTAATAAATACTGTATTCTAATGTGGCATTTCTTACAATAGAGTTTCCACTTTAAGGCCGGTAGTTGACATACAGCAGGTATTAAATAAACAACGAAAGATAAAAGTACTTAGTCTGTGAAGCAATAAAACGGCATTCAGTGGTGCTGTAGTCATATGACACCAGCTCAGATTTAGTAGGTGCATGAAATTGAGAGAATTGAGTCTCCAAGGAGTGCTTTTTATAGAGCGCGTCTGTTTTTAATACTCCAGGCAAGGCCTGGTGTTACATGTTCAGCAACTTGTCAACTTTGTTTCAAGTTGCAGCAAAAAGTAGAACACATCCAACTTTTCTTGCAACACAGCAAAAAATAATAACAAAATTGCAAGTTGCTATGGGGTGTTACACGTCTACACAATGCAAGTTTTCTGCAACCTGCAACATTCAGGCTTACTTATTTGTTGCAAAAAAATCACATTGTTAACCCTTTCACCACCGTGGTGGCCCTTTAGTATTTTACTCTCCAGACAATTTTACCCATCAAGGGAGAAGGTCTGGTGGTGAAACAACCTCGTACCCAGGGTCTTATCTCCACTCCCCCACCCATAAGACCCTGGGTACAAGGTTGATGCCAAAATGGTTAAGCTTCATCCTAATTACCCATGATGCACAGTTTAATTGAAAAGGTTAACATGATTTGTGATCAGTATTCAACATTAGGTAAAAAATTCCTTACTTTGTTTCCTCAATGCTCAGAGATGTTTCTTCATTTGCTGACTTGACTTCTTTCTCTAATAAATCACATATCAATTGTCAGAGACCATACACGAATGCAAGCGTTTTCCAGTGACTTATATATCAAACTGCAATGATATCTTTAATAGGATAGTCTATTGAAACCAAACGGCAACCGAATGGCTTTTGAATTCTTCAGGCAGTCAGGAGACAAGTGGACCATCTGCTAAATATCTGTCTATCTGTCTATTTGTCTGTCTGTCTGTCTGTCTGTCTCTATATTATCTATATCTATATAATTATATACCTATATATATATATATATATATACTGGACAGTCTATTGTACACAAGCCCACAAACATATTCTGGAGAAAAAGATCTGACAGACTATCAGAAATTTTTTCTATTTAACATAATAGAGCAGACTCTTATATTTGAGAAGGCCTACTTTTGAAAGGAACTTATTTTTTTATTAAATAATTGTTAATTTACCTGAGCTTCCACTCATTAGGATTATTAGGTTAACCCTTTCACTCCCAAATACGGAATTTTCCATACTTTATTTTACTCTGTCTAACCAGAGGTTTCATTTATAGGTGGCTATTTTTTCATGATAGTGGTCACAGACAACTATTTTTGAAACGTAGCCTGCTATGACAAATAATGAAACCTCTGGTCTAATGCCAGACGATTTTACTTGACATCTATGGGAGAGCTCCTGGAAAGTTGGGAGTGAAAGGGTTAGGCCAATGGAATTAAGGTTTCAGTTTACTGTCCACCGCCCACATGGGCTTGAAACTAACGCAACAAAAATGTAACTTTTGGAAAAATAAATCAGTGTATTACCCGCACCATCATATAACCCGCAGCTGCTAACAATAGGTTTGGAACCACAAAATTTAAAAAAACTACAGTAGTTGAAAAGATTTATTAAGATTAAAAGTAAAGTAGCTAATATTGGAGAAGATATACGAAAAGGCCATGCATGCAGTACAAGTATCTAATGTCAAATTAAACTAAAATCCCTCAAACTCTTCGTCCTCACTGTCACTGTTAAAAAGCGCTAACACATCTGCAGGAAGGTTTGATGCCCGGCGCTCAATGTCGTCATCATCATCGTCGGAGTCGTTGAGGGAGTCGTCACTTTCAAGATGATTGAACACCATCAATTCCAGCCTTTTGAAAACCATTTGTGATCGCTGTCACCGGAACAGTGTCCCAAGCTTCAGAAACCCATTCACACACCTCTGTATACATTGCTCTGCGCATTTTCCCCGACTCAGTAAATGTATGAATGCCTGCACTCATCCACTGCTCCCACTGATCACGCATTCGAGATTTGAATGCACGGTTCACGGAAATGTCCAATGGTTGCAGCTTTTTTGTAAGCCCACCAGGAATCACTGCTGTTGTCGTCTTGTGTATCTTTTTTAAATTGTTGCGCACACCTTCATTGATGTGGCCGGTGAAGCTGTCAAAAGTTAACAGCGACGTCCGATTAAATATTGACACTGGCCTCTTTTTCCAAACTTTTTCTGCCCAGACTTCCATCCCGTCACAATCCATCCAGCCTTTTTTCTGGCAATGAACCACCACATCTTTTCTTTGGGAATGGTTTTCCGTTTGAAGATTACCATTGGCTTCAGTTTTTTCCTGGTTTCCGAGCAAGCTAGCACAACGGTAAATCTGGTCTTTTCGTGGCCTGTAGTTGTGATCGGAACTGTTTCTGCACCAACAGCGTCAACTGTTCGAGAGAGTGGTGCATCGAATGACATTGGAACTTCGTCCATGTTGAAGACCTTGTTGCCGTCAATCTTCAGTTCGGTCTTTCTTCTCTTCACAAAATCTCGAAAGTTCACCACTTTTTCTTCCCAGTCGTCTGGCAGCTTTTGGCCAACAGTCGTTCTTGTGCGAACTGAAAGACTGTTTCTTCACATGAACCGATGACACCAACTTGGCCCACCAACGAAGTCAGCGAGGTTCATTTGTGTTGACAGGTCTTTTGCCTTTAAGCGGATCATGACGGTGGTAACAGCTCTGTTGGATTCACGCTGTGAGATAACCCAGTCCTTTAGGGTTCTCTCTAGGTGCAGGAACTTTGCTTTTCCACCGCGGCACGTGCGTTGACGTTTTGGAAGCTTTTTCATCCGAGGCTTCTTCTTACGCCAGTCTTGAATCATCGATTCGTCCACCTCAAATTCTCTTGCCGCCGCTCGGTTTCCCTTTTCTTCTGCTCAGGCAATGGCTCGTAGTTTTAGTTCAAAACTGTAACTTTGACGTTTACACTTTTGAGAAAGCATTTCACAAACACGTGGTTAGATGAAAAAGTCAGTATGACTGCATGCTTTTATACCGCCGTTTTTGTTTACTTCGCCTTGGGAGATGAGTCATACTTTTTTTGAGGAACAGTTAACAGGGTGTCTTCGCAGAGGTCCACCTCATTGTAAGCCAATCATATTTCGAGTAGAAATTGATCCGATCTACACGATCGAAAACACCAATCTCAGAGCAAGGTTCTAAGACAAGAGTAATACTGGTAAGTATCTATTCCATTTGATAGTTTTACAGTGGCATGCCATTTTTTACCGCTGTTACATACATTTATAGTATTTTACTATGCGGTTGTTTCTACTGTGCGATACAATGTTTGTGTTTTGTATTATTTGTATATTACAGTATATATAAAGCTTACCTGTAAATAAAAGCCACAGAAGGTTGTCCTTTTCGCATTACGAGATTGTAACTGTTTTGAAATGTCACTTTGATAACCAGAGGCATTTAAGTAACAATTTCTAACATCACAAGGTGACAGTAGAATCCTTGGTCTCCGGTCTTTGCGATGGCGTCGTGTTGTTGAATCACAAGTTTAGTGTATCTGGGTCTGGGTCTTAATAATTCAACAGATTACCCACACCACCCTATTACCCACACTAATTATGTTTCCTACCAAAATTAACAGATAACCCACGGGTTATCACCCAGAAAATACAGTACATCATTTGCACAGCGTGTATACACTTTTTATTAATAAAGAGAGAAGCCTTCGATACATCTGCGATGTCACTACTCTGGCATACAGGGTACCGATGTCACGAAATATTACTATGAAAATTTTTCCGTTGGGTCAGGTGGGCGATGGCCCTTCCTCGGTCCATGGGCACCACTGACAAGGATGATAGGTCCACAGATCGATTTCATTATATTTTCGGACAAGATAAATGAATATGATTCAAATAATGAATAATGAACAAAAGCCATCACATAAACTGAAACCTCAATTCCATTGGCCTTAATAGGATTTTAACGATTTTTATACCATGTACCAACAATTCTGCTAAAAACTGCAGTTTATCTCTGCTTTCAAATGAAGAACATTAGTCTTCACCTTGTATAAACGAACCATTATGGTATAAATCATTAAATGCCTATTACAAATCGTCCATAAGTTAAATATTTTAATAATTTAAGTGTTTGACTCACCAGAAGAAGAGATAGTTCCAGGCTCTTCAAGCAAAGCATAGCTCAACAATTCATCGTCGTCTTCTTCTCTTCGTCTTTTACTCTCTCTCTCGTCGCCTTTCCTATCCCGGGATCTCTTTGAACCATCACTATCACGGTCCTTCCTCTCTTTGTCACGCTTGTGTTTCTTTCTCTCACCATCTCGATCCTTATCTTTCTTCTTTTTTGAACCCATGGCGCGGTTTACAAAGAACTAAAAAATACCCTGACCAAAGGGGTAATAAATATGGAGTCCGTAGAGCAAATATGGGATGAAGAACGGCTTGAAATTAGACCCAAAATGTAGATTCAAACTTCCTTTATTAATTTCGTTCACTCAACGTTTTCGAGACGCCATTTTTATTAACCTCGATCCAGGCCCACTCTCCGATAACTCTAATACCCAGGCCTCCAAGCTGGCGGAGCAAAACAAAATGGTCGGTCGGTCGGTCGGTCTGTCTGTCTGTCTGTCTGTCTGTCTGTCTGTCTGTCTGTCTGTCTGTCTGTCTGTCTGTCTGTCTGTCTGTCTGTCTGTCTGTCTGTCTGTCTGTCTGTCTGTCTGTCTGTCTGTCGCCAGGATATCTCACAAACTACTGCACAGGTTTTCATGAACGTTTGTGGAAAGATTGATCATAGACCAAGGACCAACCCATTTATAAATTTTGGTTGAGATTTGAATGAGAATTTCATAAAAATCTGACCACAATAATAATTAGATTACTGCAACATGAAAGCCAGATTAATATTGGTGGGGGAGCGAGCGGGCTGCGTAGAACCTCTGGGAACTAGGACACACCTTTTCATCCCATTTTGTAGACTGGACTTTGGGCTACTTGCCTGAAAAAATGTCGCATTTCAAGCGCGAAACGTATTTTTATTGTTTTGCGCAAATGTAATTACATCTATATAATATACATGTATATATTTATAAAACTATATTTGAAGTCATGCTTTGTGTGACGCCAAAGGGTTAAATTTGCGTGTTAACTCTTTACAGCTCGCACGTCAACTCTCTACTCTGACCGACTAGCGATTCACTGCAATCGTTTACTGCTGTGATGTAAATCACGTTCTCTGTATAGTAGCTAAGTAAAGCCGGGCCAAATTAGCATATTATAAGCTTTTGGCTGTAGGGCGATTAGGCGTGTACTTTAAAGGGCATATGACTCGAAAATTAAGTTTGTCTTATTGAAAAGAACATTTAAAATGATAAAATAACGTCTTTTGCAGTTTTTGGTTTCCTTGCTTCGTTTTTGAGATATTCCAGTTTGTTTGATATGCAAATGACACAACTTTTTACGTCACACGTGCATAATGAGTATTATGAGTTACCGAGAGAAGGTTACATATCTTTGCTATTGTTAAACGAAATCACTTGGAATTCTACATGTTTGGTGTTGTGGGTAGAAACACGCACATGCTTCCTTTGAGTTAAGCCCATGTTTTCATAAGAGCAAAGATATGTAACCTTTTCTGATAACTCATTATGCACATGTGACGTAAAAAGTTGTGTCATTTGCATATCAAACAAGCTGGAATATCTCGAAAACGAAGCAAGGAAACCAAAAACTGCAAAAGATGTTATTTTATCATTTTAAATGTTCTTTTCAATAAGACAAACTTAATTTTCGAGTCATATGCCCTTTAAAGCCCTAATCAAACGAGAACGCAAGTTGGCAGCCACGCTATCTCAGCCAGCCGCTCTGAATAGTTTCCCGAAAATAACATGTACCGTGACAAAGTTAAAACTTGTTTAAAACACTCATGAAACTTTATTTTGTTAATTTGGGTGTTCGAACGACCGCCACAGAAATTCTGACTGCCAACTTGCGATGACTTGCGTTCTCGTTTGATTAGGGCTTAAGACTAGTTTCCACTCAGGAAAATCTTCTGCAGGATAGGAACGGACAGGAAAGTTTCCTTTGTGTTAAACCATAGTCCCTAACATCAAACGAACATCAAAGCGGTTAACAATGAGCTACAATTTAGGTTGAGGGTGGCAAATAAGGTGCACAATCTTTTGTTTTACGTTCGTTAATATTTATACAGACAATTTATTTCTAGAGACTATGGTTAAAGTCATTAGTTCCGACCGATAGCTCACAAGACAAACTGGAAACTTTCCTGCCCGTTCCAATCCTGCGGAAGATTTTCCAGAGTGGAAACTAGCCTTAAGTCTACACCTGGGCGGTAAGCTCACTAGTGAGTCAGGTCATAGTTAATAGAAAATATACATGGTTTGGAAGCTCAACAAAAGTCGTTGTTTTATGTTTTTGTTCAGGTTTATGGAAATTTTTGCACTTTCACGGTTACTGAACATATTGTGTTTTCTGTATAATGAAGCAATCATCCAATAGCAACGTTTGGGTTCAATCACTCAACCGTACTGTTTAAATATTAATAAACCTAAAACAAAGGATTTGGCACCTTCATGTACCTTTCAACATAAATCGTAGCTTTATTGTTAACCGGTTTGAAGTTTGCTGGGTTTGGAAACCATGTATATTTTCTATTAACTATGGTCAGGTTAACGTATACGCGAAACAATAGGGACTTTAAGATTCTACGACGTCAACCTCAACGACGATGTTCTTTGAACAAAATAATTATTTTCGCAAAACAAAGAGACTGAATAATTTTTAGTCCCTAGAGTAATCTCAACGGTCCTCGTTCTTTCTACAACGCCACTTAGAGCATTTTCACGTCTTCAGGACGACGTCAACGGCCAAAAGATGCCGAACTATTGCTTGAGACTGACTTCAATACACAGACACTACAATCATTTTAGCAATACTGGTGGCGTTTTGGAAGTCATTAAAGTAGCTTCAATTATCAAATATAATAGTCAGTTAACCGTGACTTCTTTAAATTGTAAAACTTATCTTGCGTTTTAACCGCCGTCGTCGTCCTAGCATCTTTAAACCTTAGGGAGTATTCATATGACCCATGCCATGTTATAGACCCACCCCGTCTTACAAGCTATACATACAGATGTGTGCGTTTCGTGTCTTAGCTATGATTTAAGAGTTTACGTATAGTGAATAAGCCAGCTGCAACGAAGGGAACCATAACAGTCATCCAGCCAAGCCGGCTCACAACCTATTTAAGAGAAAAGAGACAGAACGATTCTGTTAACAAAATAAAACCGCTACCAACCATCAAAACAAGTCTTTTTGAATTAGTAGCGCGGTTTGATAGACTGTTTTAACAAAAGGTCCGCTATGCGTACATGTATCTGCGCCAAACCCACCACTGTGAGAATCTTGTCAAGATCTTGTGTGATCTTGTAAGATCTTAAGAAAAATCTTATAAGATTTTTACACGTAGCTGATCTTATAAGATTTTAGCGAGATGATCTTATAAGATAATTAAAGATAAAGTACACGTTCTCTGACCAAAATAATTTTTTATCATGACTATTGACTCACAAAAACTGTGGTAGATCACACTCACAAGTTTACTATAAGTCACGTTAAAAATACTTACCAGTTTTATCAGGAATATCCCGTCTCCGAAATGTTTTAGTGCAAAGCTTTGTCGGAAATATAGAATTTAACGGCTAACTGCATCGGGTATATGCCAATACGGCTGTTGAACCGGACACCGCGGGTCTAAAGCAGGGGCGGATTTAGCGTTAGTCAAATAAGTCAGATGACTAAGGTGAAAATTGTTACGAAATAATTATAAATATCATCATATATTAACTTACTAATTGGTCTAAACAAGAAAAATTGCGAGGGCTGAATGGCTTAGACTTTTGCAGGATTTGGGCCGATTTAGATATTCTGATTGGTCCAAACCAGATAAATTGCGAGCGCTGACTGGTTTAGGTGTTTTGCAGGATTTAGGCCGATTTAGCCAATCCCGTTTAGAATCTTGCAGGATTTAGGCCGATTTAGCCATTCTCATTGGTCCAAAACAGCCAAATCGCGAGCGCTGACTGGTTTAGATTTTTGCAGGATTTAGGCCGATTTACCCATTGTGATTGGCCAAAACGAGGCAAATCGTTGAATCTGATTGGTTGATTGCTTTGCCGAAAGTATGCCGTACCGGAAGCCTGCAAAATGCGGTCTTCGTTCAGTCTAATTCTGTTCGATCTATTCATGGCTTCTACAAGCTTGTTAGATCGGGCGTTGTGTGCTTTATAAAGCAGCGATGATGTTCTTTTGCGGCAATTGTATGTTGATTTGTCTGCGAGAATCAGTGCTTGTCGAGTACTGGCGGCCGGAGAGCATTTCCCAAGATTGGGAAGACATCGGTGCTGAGACGGTCTATTTGCCACGACACATGAAGGCGGACAAGCTAGAGTAAGCCGTATGTCGCTCTAAGGTAAGCTTATAGGTACAGTAGTTCATCAATGTGGATTCAATATCGATGTTAGTCTGTTGTCATGTTACTTCCCTAACCTTTGTTGATATCCGTTCCATATTACTGATATTAGCATAATCTGCGTTGAGCACACTGGTATAAACCAATGCTATTAAATGCTTCATGTAGTACTTTAAACACTACTTAGGTAGTGTTTCAATTCTATATACTCACTAGTATGTCATAATCATGATGCAGAGTCAGAGTGCCTTTCCCGACATAGTTTACATAATACATTCGTCCTCAGTTCATATTACAAGTCAGTTAATTGTCTATATATATAACATACAGTATTATAAGTAATAATATATAACTTTTAAACATATAAGTAATAAGGTCTGGGCCTGGGGAAACCGATCAAAAGCTAAGCAATAAATATCTACATGACATTTCTACAAATTTCCATGTACTATCGTTATACATCAAGTAAGCATTCTTCTCACATGTGGCTATTATGAAATTTTAATCTGATAATTGCACTGGACAGGAATTGGACTTGGGTTGCTGGTGCCTGAAAACCAGACAGCTCATAGTAACATGGGTTAGTATATTAGATGGGGGTTAGAATGATCGGGATGATGTAGGGAGTTGAGCTCCTCTATGTCTATGTCCATGTAATGTCCATTTTGGTCATTAACAAAAGCGTCTCCTGACTCCTAACCAGATATTGTCTGCTTGGGTTGAGGTTTAAAAGGCAAGTACAGTATCAGGCATTTGAAAGCCACACAGCTCTGGGTAGGTGGGGCTCAACAGCCATGGAAGGTAGCCCACCTTGCTCTGGGTTATGCAGAATGTTAAATTCAGCTAGACCTTCACTTGTGTGTTGGTCAGGCTGTCCATGTTAGATTCACTGACTGAAACAAGGTAACTGGTGTTTCGTAGGCATGCTGATGAACTTTGACATAGAGCGAAACAGTCAACTTTTTTATATTAGAATGTGACCACATATCTCTCTACTGTTTATTGGATTTCCCCACCCTCATTCCTGAAAAACTTAGCCTTACACACCTTCAAACTATCACAAGGTTTCTAAGACAACAAGAAAATATCAAAGTCCAATTTAGATAAAATGTTTCTTGAAAATGATAAAATGTCCATTAAAAACATGTTTTAAAACATTTGGAATTTTGCTCAAATGTGCTGTCAGAATGCAGGAAATGCCATTTCAGAGATCCAAATTTCAAATATTTTCCGGGGGCCATACCCCCGGACCCCCCCTAGAAATATCGGTCCACAGCAACTTTGACTAAGGTATCAAAATTCCTAGATCCGCCCCTGTAAAGTATACCCCTGAATCGTTTGTAGGTTTGTGCCATTTTGGAAACTTATACCGTTAGATAGAGCGTTAATTCTGGACAACAAATATGAATTAGAGAAAATAGAATAGCAACGGAGAAAAATCTATTTGAACTGAGATGTGCGTCAAATATCAAATGGCAATTATCGGGTCAAACGCAATCAGTCATATTTAAAGTATCCCTGAATCGTCTGTAGGTTTGTGCCATTCACGAAACTTGTACAGTTAGATAGAGCGTTAAACACTCTACACATATGTGAATTAGAAAAAATCGTATAGAATAGAACCTTGAAAAATCATAGTGTTTTAGTCAAAAACTTTGTCGGAAATATAGAATTTAACGGCTAACAGCCGTATTGGGATATATCTTCATTGCAGTTGAGCCACCGGATACCGCGTGTTTAAAGTATACCCCTGAATCGTCTGTAGGTTTGTGCCATTCACGAAACTTCTACAGTTAGATATAGCGTTAAAGTCTGTACAAGATATGTGAATTAGAAAACATGGTATAAAATAGCAACGGAGAAAAGGCTATTTGAACTGTCATGAGCGCAAATATCAAATTGCATTATTACGCTATTTACTTGGCGTACGGTCAAACGCGGTCATATTTAAAGTAAATCCCTGAATCGTCTGTAGGTTTGTGCCATTCACGAAACTTCTACAGTTAGATATAGCGTTAAATTCTGTACAAGATATGTGAATTAGAAAACATGGTATAGAATAGCAACGGAGAAAAGGCTATTTGAACTGTCATGAGCGCAAATATCAAATTGCATTATTACGCTATTTACTTGGCGTACGGTCAAACGCGGTCATATTTAAAGTAAATCCCTGAATCGTCTGTAGGTTTGTGCCATTTGGGAAACTTGCACGGTTAGATAGAGCGTTAAATTCTGTACAACGTATGTGAATTAGAACAAATCGTATAGAATAGCAACGGAGAAAAATCTATTTGAACTGAGATGAGCGCAAATATCAAATTGCATTATTATGCTATCACTTGGCGTACGGTCAAACGCAATCATTTTAAAGTATCCCTGAATCGTCTGTAGGTTTGTGCCATTAACGAAACTCGTATAGTTAGATAGAACGTTAAATTATGTACAAGATATGTGAATTTGAAAAAATCGTATAGAATAGAACCCTGAAAATCGTAGTATTTTAATCCAAAACTTTGTCGCTTCGGAGGACTTCGTGATATGGCGAACGAAATATTGTAAACACGATCGGATGAAAAATAAAATATTTGCTCGCGAATAGGAATTTTATGCCTTCCGTCGTGTTAATGTTGAAAGATAGGCAGATAGCATAATTAAGTGTATCGAGAACACATGACTTTTAAGATAAGAAATACCGGAAACACCTCAGGGAAGTTGGAATGGGGTTATAACACACCCTATCACTATTTTACTGCCATTCACATACAGTCCACTGCCAAGTAAAGACATTCTGAAATTTATTTAATTTGATTTTTAAACCTTCAAGTTGGTTTTTGGTGTTCTTCGTCTTCAAGGTAAGAGTTGTTTTGAATCTTACGTTACTACGTTGTTCTGCGTTTCTTTATTGTTTTACCAAGGCAAAGGAGTCTACTAAGTTCTGCGCTTATCCTTATCTTTAGCTTTTAACAATGCTAAATTACATTCAGGCAACAAATGTTTATAACTTGCCTACTGAACATGCTTTCTAATATATTTGTGCGCACCTCTCCATTTTTGCTTAAGTCCTTTGCCAACTATTGTTATCCTTGGCTTTACACTGATATGAAACAAATGTCTACAATTTGTATGTACTCAACACGCATTTCGGTTATATTTGTTCGCACCTCTTCGCATCTAATAATAATTGCTATTTTCGACAAGTACATAGTTATCTGCTCTATATGATTGTCACAAGCCAATGGAGTAAGTTCGTATGAGGCTATTATATAGTGTCGTCAAACTAAAGATCGCGACGATCAAGTTAGCATACAAATGTCTGCTATCCTAGCTATTTAATTCCTTCATCCCCAGTTTAATACAGTAACTTTATTTTGATGTTTGATTGCATACGTGGGGCTACGAGATTGAACGCTTGAGCACCACAAAATATTCCTTATCGTATAATACCACGCGGTAGCGGCATTAGGTTTGAATGTTTCATCCGAAAGATAGTGCATGTTGTTATAAATAAACACATCCTTCCGACGTTTAGAACCGCGCCAGAAGCGCCGTCGACTCGACGTGGGTAATCACCTTTTGATAATTTGCTCTGTTGATTCCCACAATTCCGCGTCTAGTGTTATGAAATATACTATCCGTCCGGCATTGTTCAGCCATTCGCTGTTGCAGTCGTATGACAATTTGCAAGCGATATAATTTTAAAGCTTATACATTATGGTTAAACTTTGTGAGCTAATCGGTAGTTTGCACATTGCACGCAAATGTTTTAAACATTTTGGTATGTCCGGTTATTGATAGGATTACTCGCCACAGTTGATTAGTGTGCAGGATATTTGAGATAATGAGGTTATCCTAAAATTGGATTAGTATTAATGAGATCTACAACAGCGGCGACGTGACGCCATACAACAATTTAAAGCAATTTTTGTCACAGTTGTCTATTACAACACAGGTTGGCATTTCTGTAGATCATTGCCAGGCAGAAATTGGTAAGAATTCAAGAGCGGCCCTAAAAACACTTTTCGAATGCAATTAGAACTCTAGGGAACTATATACGAAGAGCTGAACTGACTGGACCAGACGGTTGCACGATATCACTATGATTTATGCTTAAGGATAAAAGCGGCCATATGCTAGTCTATACTACGGAAGTTTGAAGATGTGGTTTTCTCTCAATGCGGTAGGGCAAACACTGTCCAGCTTAAGCCCCAGTGACTGCGATTAGGTCAAAAGCAATCTTATAATTTTTCGGGAACGCGCGTCCAGATTGATGGTCCAACTGTTTACTATACAATAACCGCTCTATCTGTTTTTGGTTTTTTTTCGCGTCATTTGAACTAATTTCGTTCTTAATAAATTAAATCTAGATTTCCACAGGAATTTTAATGCAGTCATAATCAGTTTTAAATATAGAAATTTTACTATTATATACTATAGTCTTAGTAATAACTGTCCCTAATTCGCCGTAACCTGTTGTTTACGGTTTATTATGTTCTTGTTCCTCACTTTATGTGAGGTATCGTTCCAGCAATTGTTGGATGTGTTCCTCACCCTAATTGGCTGAAGTATTGTTCTATGTATTTGGAGTTTGTCCTATGTGAGGTTTAATTATTAATAGATTTTGGCCACCCGAGGGCCAAAGGCTGGTGACGTCGCGACATCAACCTGTCTGTCTGCCATGCTTTTCTCTGCTAAAGATTTATAATCCTTCACGTTTCTCTCAATCTACTAAAAGTTTTGCTTTACTATTATTATTACTATTAATCATTCGATTATTATTATTATCTTATTATTGTTATTATTACTGTTGTTATTATCATTATTACTGTAAATGTAACTACATCTCTTTTGTCTTCGCCCATTCAACGAGGCACAATTACATGTTATTCATGAAGCTGGCATGTTATTATTGAGGCTTCATTGCATGTTTTGACTAAAAGGCTTTGTCCTCGCTTTGCTGTGACGACTTTGCTCTCAGGGCATTAATTATAGCAATATTTGCTCTTGCATACAATTCGAGGCTTCGTCCTCACTTTTTCTGTGATGACTTTGTCTCACAGCCGTGTATATCGAGCTAATTGCTTCTGCAAGTTTTGTCGAGGCTTCGTCCTCACAATTTTGTTTTGTGGCATACAAGGGTTAGGTTGGGGCGACAGTAATGTTTGCCATGCTTGACCTTGCCACAACTTTATTATTTTTGTCCTAACTTTGTTGGGTTCGTTCCTCACCTTAATTGGCTGAGGTATTGTTTTAACCTTATGGTTAAGCAATTGTCTCCATGTATTTGGAGTTTTTTCCTCATGTTATGTGAGGTTTTGTCCCAACTTTAGTTGGGTTTGTCCTCACCTTAATTGGCTGAGGTATTGTTTTAACCTTATGGTTAAGCAATTGTCTCCATGTATTTGGAGTTTTTTCCTCATGTTATGTGAGGTTTGTCCCAACTTTAGTTGGGTTGTCCTCACCTTAATTGGCTGAGGTATTGTTTTAACCTTATGGTTAAGCAATTGTCTCCATGTATTTGGAGTTTTTCCTCATACGAGGTTTATTTATTAATAGATTTTGGCCATCCAAGGCTAGTGATGCGGCGACATTAAACTGTCTGCCATGCTTGTCCTTGCGAAAAACTTTATAAGCACAGGTCCTCTATTTATAACAGCTATGCCTATGGCATGCAGCTGACAAGGTTAACCTGTATAAATAAAGATTATCATTATTATCTTTCGCGTTTTTATTTCTAAATCCACTCAACGTTTTGGTTTACTCAACGTTTGGGTTTACTATTGTTATTATTATCATTATCATTATCATTATCATTATCATTATCATTATCATTATTATTATTATTATTATTATTATTATTATTATTATTATTATTATTATTATTATTATTATTATTATTGGCTGATGTGTTTTCTTATGGTTAAGCAATTTGGTACCATTTATTTCGAGTTTGATCCTCACTTGAGTTGCGGTATTCTCCCAACATGTGTTGGGTGTTGTTATTTTATCTCATTAACTTTTGAAGTCCGGGGCTTGACCCTACAAATTTTATGGTGTTTATTTTCTCTTCCACTAACCACATATATGGCACCCTCATTTTGGTCTTTGCCTTTGAGGATGTCAGGTTACTTTTCTGGTCGTGAACCATCTCATGCACATATGTGAATATCCTGTACCTTGGATTAGATTCTGCCGTTTTGTTTTCTTTTGCCTTACAGAATTCAGTATTCATCTTCCAGTTTCCGATTGCCTACATGGTTGATCTAAGTGGTTGATTCAGCACTTGGGAGACCAGATTTCAAGTATATGCATAATAGCGTGTCACGGACGATGGAGATACAATTGGATAACCAATATTATGCATATTCAGCAAACTTTATTTATAGTACTTAACAATTTTCACACGGAGGGACTCTAATTTTATTAATGCTTCGTGGGGAAGCTTGCTGGTTTTATCTTGTCCCCACTCAGGTTTTCCTGTCACTGGCTTTTCCCAAAGGGTTTTTACCAGCAGCAGGTTTTTTCCTGGCTTCCCTGATTTACCAGCTTGTATAGACCACTTGCACTTATTTCTTTGGTGGATGACAACTACAAACTATAGAATCTTCATTGATTCATTTCTCGGTTGAAGTCGGAACTTTGACGTTGTCCTCCAGATCCACCGTTTTGACGTAGGGAGCAAGAGGTGTATATATATATATATGTAAATACGTGTCCTGGCATACTCGTAACCATTAGCTAGTCATAAAGGCCGGTACACCGGCAGTCGCGGTGCATCGGAGTAAATTAGGAGACTGTCGAGCAAGGGCAGCAGTCTTTCCAAATCCTTGAAACAATTAGCTTGATCATTGTTATTGAAAGTTCTCAGTTTGTGTTCACTGGAGAATGGGATTGTCTAGCAGGTAGCAGGGGCGAAAATCCTTCAACCTCCTTGAAACAAACCGAGCTAGGCTAAGCCAATTAGCTGACAAGGCTGTCTTATTGAAGTGTCACAGATCTGTTCAGGTTTAGTATTTTATTACGGGGAGCACGGGTGGCGTGTGCTGTTAGGGCGCTGCCTATCACCAATAGTTAAGCCCGGTCGGACGGGGTTAGTACTTGGATGGGTGACCGTTTGGGAATAGCCCCGTTCTCCACCAGCTTGGGACTTATGTGAGTAGAGTTTAGTCGGTCTCTCCTGTGCTTCGAGGGTTTTTCGCCGGGTTCTCCGGTTTTCCTCCCTCCGTAAAATCAACACCTAAATCTTAGTTGTCTACACATAGGAGTTTGGTGTCAATTGGGACGAAAGTTCTGTTCCTCTCTCCTGCCACACGTTAAGTGGCAAATTTAATAAATTCAAAATTCAAGTACGATAATTTTTTGTTTGGCAACAATTGCAATCTTTCATGTTCGGTGATGCTTTATAGTAGGGTTGCATATTGGGTTACTGTCATTTCATCTAAAAGTTCATAGCACGAATTTAAAATGGGAGTTTTTTGGCCGGACATCTCCTAATTAGTTCGTTGATTAATTTGTGTAGCACGGGCAGCACATGATTACAACGTAGTTAATCTATTTCCCGTTGTTATACAGCTGTCAAGCGATCATTTGTAGTTAGCAAGGGCGACTGCCTGTGATCGGTTGTCAATTGTCATCAACACTCACGTTATGGACAGTTAGCAAGGGCGACTGTTCTATTATCGTAGCTCTTTATAATTCAATATGGTCATAGACAGTTAGCAAGGGCGACTGTTCTATTATCGTAGCTCTCGTTATATTTCAATATGGTCATAGACAGTTAGCAAGGGCGACTGTTCTATTATCGTAGCTCCCTTTATAATTCAATATGGTCATAGACAGTTAGCAAGGGCGACTGTTCTATTATCGTAGCTCTCTTTATAATTCAATATGGTCATAGACAGTTAGCAAGGGCGACTGTTCTATTATCGTAGCTCTCTGTATAATTCAAGATGGTCACATATTAATTATTATGTTGCGTGACATTCACATTGGTGTTGCATTTGCCTGGGGTGGGGCGCATCTTCGCTGTGCGAAGACGCTTTGGCGTTATCTGGCCCTCACCTTCACTGGGTGAAACCATTTTAGCACGTTTGTAAAATACATAGTTTATAATTTCTGTTTTCAAAGTTTTAATAAAGCGGCTAGGGGATTTTTACCCCTAGCCAGATTATCCCAAAACGTGTCAAAGTCATTATATTAATTCACCCAGTAAACGGAGCTCAGGAAATGCAACATGCAATGTATCGGAAGATTTATATATAGAACTAATTATCGTACACGACGGAGGGCATAAATAAAATATTTGCTCGCGAATAGGAATTTTATGCCTTCCGTCGTGTTAATGTTGAAAGATAGGCAGATAGCATAATTAAGTGTATCGAGAACACATGACTTTTAAGATAAGAAATACCGGAAACACCTCAGGGAAGTTGGAATGGGGTTATAACACACCCTATCACTATTTTACTGCCATTCACATACAGTCCACTGCCAAGTAAAGACATTCTGAAATTTATTTACCCGCCTCCTCCCCATATCTGCGTCCATAATTTTTAGTTATTATAGAGATATTGTTCTAGGTTTTGGCGTTATCTGGCCCTCACCTTCACTGGGTGAAACCATTTTAGCACGTTTGTAAAATACATAGTTTATAATTTCTGTTTTCAAAGTTTTAATAAAGCGGCTAGGGGATTTTTACCCCTAGCCAGATTATCCCAAAACGTGTCAAAGTCATTATATTAATTCACCCAGTAAACGGAGCTCAGGAAATGCAACATGCAATGTATCGGAAGATTTATATATAGAACTAATTATCGTACACGACGGAGGGCATAAATACTTGTTTCCATCGTTCAAACTGACAGCTCGTATAGGTGACACTGAAAAATTCTGAGCTTCGATTGTCCCCGATCATGCCCGATTCACTTGTCGCGCATTGTTTACAGCTACACAAAAAAGTTAACACACACACACACACACAACACGATAGCAATATATCTGCTGCGCAGATACAAAAAAACTGTTTTCTTCTCAAAAAAGAAAATTTTTCTTTGTTAGAACACGCGTGCTGAACCAGTTATAGGATTGCGCAGGGGGGATTCAACAAATACCAGCAAGTACCAACTCTGCGGTACCATCAAAGATGTTGTCTGGAAGCATGGCATATTACAGTCAAACCTTTACCACACGACCTTGTAATATTGACAGCAACATTGCAATGTTGACTTGCAAACGATACACGGCGACTCCTTGGCAAGTTGCTAAAAATTCGCATTTTAAATATCGAACTACACATAACATGAAGTTTACTTAGAGTTAGTTGTCCTGACTTTCAATATAACTTCATACTATATATGCGAAGTTCGATATTTAAAATGCAATGTTGCGATCAATATTGTAATGTTGCTATCAATATTGCAAGGTCGCGCGAGAAAGAACATCCGGTTTGACTGTAATAACGCCCGCGCTCTATCAAATCGCGATAATGGTGGTCTATCACCAGAAGTCTATTTGCATCTTGTTGATAGATAACATCATCATCTATATGAGAGTATAAAGGCCTGGCCAAACGCTTTCAACATTTCATTCAACATCGTTCAACACTGTTGAATTCAACATGTTGAAAGTGTTTGGCCACCCCTGTTGAATGATGTTGAACGTTGTTGAATGGTGTTGAATGATGTTGAACGAAATTTGAACATGTTAAAATTTTCGTTCAACACGCGTTCAACATTTCTATTGTTCTCAAAATGTTGAAAGGTGTTGAACGCATTTGGCCACATTTCATTCAACTTTGTTGAACAGAGACATGCGCCATGCGGGATATTATCGGTTCCAGCTTTTGTGGTAGCCCGCGTTCAATTAATTGTCATTCATGAATGTTGAACGATGTTGAATTCATTTGGCCACTCGTGCTCTCAACATTATTCAACATCGTTCAACAATGTTGAATGCGATGTTGAAAGCGTTTGGCCAGGCCTTAAATATGAGAAAATAGTAACTTAGGTTAGATATACTGCCGAAACCGAGAACGTAGGAATCTAACGTTTCGAGCGAAGGCCCTTCATCAGAGAGAAACGTGACGAAGGGCTTTCTCTCTGACGAAGGGCCTTCGCTCGAAACGTTAGATTCCTACGTTCTCTGTTTCGGCAGTATATCTAACCTAAGTTACTATATTTCGATTGTTGTTTCAACACTGCCTATACGCAGCACGCTACTTTTATTTCACTATTTGGCTTAAATATGAGACCTGTCTTCACAACGACCACCCCTGATGAAGACACTAGCTAGATCAGAGTGTCGAAACGCTGGGTCATAAACAGTAACTTTTTAATTAAGTTACATTCAAAAACTTTTGTGTTAGAGTATAGTGTTAGCCTAATGTCTGGTTCATACCTTATCTTGCCATTTCCATTGTACGACTACTTCGTGATAAGGCGTTCGTGAGAAAGCAACCTAAAACGTAGATATATAGATTCTTTTATATTACAGCATTTTTGTTATCACTGGGGGTATTTACATGGATGAAAGTTGTCCCTGTCAAGGGGGTCACCCTGGCCCCACAGCTACAGTTTACAGAGTATTTATATGAGGAAACGTTGTCCCTGCTAGCAGGGTGACCTTCAATTGTCCCGAAGGGCAAAGCAACTTTTAACCAGTCACGTTGAAGCGTTCCTTTGGAGTTGGCTGAGTGAAACTGTTTACGTGAGGGTGAGGGAAAGCCACCCCCTAGGGTTACCCTAGACCCGAGACAAGTGTCAAATTCCCCATGTAAACATCCGTTGTCGCGACTAAATAGTTGGCTCTCCCAGGGTGGCTCGGTAGGGTGACCCTTCTAGTACGGACAACTCTCGTCCATGTAAACGGGACCTAAATTTGGTGCATGCAAGCAATTATGACACAGAATTAACTTTTCCCCGCTTGTTATAATTCTGATTAATTGACCGAATCAGGCAAGCTTCAAATACGGGCATTTATAGGGAAAGGGGGGAGTTAATCCCCTTTCACCTCCCTACGCTAGCTAAACTAACTATTCAACTTCTTGGAAAGGTCAGGAAGGAATTAAACGAGAGAGATCGAAGGATAAGACTGAACTTACCATGTGGTACAGCGGAATAAAAGTGTGCGGCATTATCCAGTTGAGTAGTTTGATAAAAAATGTTTTTGCCAAGAAAATCCGAGAGTTCAACAAAGCACGCATCTAAACACAAGGGAAAAAATGTAGCCTTGGTCTAATGGGGTTGTACCTTTATATGGCGTAGCACATGAAGTTCGTTACCTCGACATAGTTGTAATAGGAGAGGTCACAAATAGCATGAGCATCTGGACAACGATTGACAGTAAACCGTTCAAAAGCTTCTCCTGAAAAAGTTTTTATAGAGAAGCAAGAATATTAGATATATACTTTGCAAAAACATAAATTATCCTTAAATATAAAAATAAACTCGGCACTAAATTAAAATGCTTTGGGAATAGCTTATTTTTAAGTTCTTTGCAGCGTAAAAATAAGAACGATTTAGTAAAATGAAATAAAAGTAGCGTGAAATATAACAAACCAAAATTGTCGTTATATTTGTCCAGAAGATCGTTGAAAATCAAGCAGTCTTCAAATGCCTGTATAAATAAGAAACAAAGTTTAATGAAGATGATATATAGCTATAATAAGAATATCAAATGAAGAAGATTGAAGAACGTACACAGTTCATTCCTTGACCGTAAAATGGCACCATAGCATGAGCTGCATCTCCCATGATGATCACCTTGTCCTTCACGTGGTATGGACTGCACTAAAATAACAATGAACACAAATTATTATCCTTATAACTTCTTCGAATGAATATAGTGGGACAGTGAACTCGGGTGGAGAATAATAATGTGTTACTCCGAGTGACGAACCATACCGGACAAGTATAGATCTAGAGAAAACTCTATACTTGGTCCAGCTGGGATTCGAACCCGCGACCTTCGGTTAACTTAGTCCGATACTCTACCAACTTCGACCTTCAGCTCCCAACTTGACCTGTAGCTCAGTTGGTAGAGCATCGGTATGATCCAGTATTGATGAGGGAAATACAACATTAATCGTCCCTCTTGAAACAAAGGATTTCGAGGTGACCATGTAATTACCTAGCATATTATATCTCAACTGTAAATTGTCCAGTCAGAGAGCTTGATTTGTACCACGTGACCAGTTAATCATCGTATACTTACCCTCCACAGCGGGGTATTCAACAATGGCATAGTTTTTGGCGAGATAAGAAAACGTTTCGCCTGAACACTCAGATGTTGACAAGAAGATTGTTAGGTTACAAGAAAATAAGGATTCAGGGAATACAAAGAAAGCAACAAACAATGCATCCAGAAGCCTTGAGACGACAAAAGAATGGAAACAGACAATGAAAAGCGGACAACAGTTAAGCTAAGCTAACTTTATTAACATTATTTAAGCTTTTTTTGGAAAATTGTTTCGATATAATATATAATTTATAATTTATAGACCTTTCGCTCGGGGAATTCGATGAAATATTATCCCTCGGGATGATATATCATACCTCGGGGTAATATCTCACCGAATTCCCCTCGATCCAGGTCTATAAATGATAATTAGTCCACGATCACCTCGGGTAATTCGGCAAGACGGAAACTAACTTATACTTATACGCTAACCTGACCCACTAGCGCGTTTCCTTGTATGTTACCTTTACAGATACCATTGGGAATGGTGGGAAAGAGAAAAACCTCTCAACCAGCTGTTTCCTACAAAAATATACAAGACCACCTTTAAAACGATAAAATGTTAGTTTTTACCCTGCGAGTAGAGCCTTCTTTTCCTTATTTCTTCGCTGAGAGAGAGGAAGAAAAGTAGGCTCTGCTGTAATGAGTAATGATTTATTTAACGTCGTAAGCACAGGATGTGGTCGCCCAATCATCCGAGCCAGAGGCTCATGCTAAAGTGCACGACATAAGCTAAGACCTAAGTGTCGATTTTATACGGAGGGAGGAAAACCGCAGAAACCTGCGAAAAACCCTCGAAGCACAGGAGAGACCAACTAAACTCTACTCACATGAAATTCAAGTTCGAGAACAGGGTTATTCCCAGACGGTCACCCATCCAAGTACTAACCCCGTCCAACTGCATGGGCTTAACTACAGTGGTGAGAGGCAGCGCCCTAACAGCACACGCCACCCGTGCTTCCAACGTGCTGTATTCGTGTTTGGCTTCGTCCAAGTTTTAGGACGAAGTAACCCGTTTAAGACCCATTTAACCGGTTCTCGTTTTGTTTTCTGCTTTGATTGGGACTGGGTTCGAGATTGTAACCAAGCAACTGACATGCATGCGCAATGGTAACCAGTCACGAATACAGCAGAGCCTACCTTTCTTCCTCTCTCTCAGCGAAGAAATAAGGAAAAGAAGACTCTGCTCGCAGGGTAGTTTCCTTTATTCGCAGCAAATCTATATAGGAGTGATCTCCAAAGAGTCCAAATGGACAAAAGCCTCTTGCAATCAGATATTATCATTGTTACTTACTCGCCCATCAAAGAAATGACATCAGGAAAATGTATCTTGAAAAATTCCAAGACATCGCTCTAGAAAATAGACATATCACTGTAAACATTAAAACCACAAAAAAGTTAACACAAAACATAACAGTAAATAGTATAGAAGAAAAGGGTTAATTACCTCAGTTTTTAGCTCTTCGAACATCTTGCAAGGCATAAGAATCGTACACGTAAATGATCCATCCTAAATTAAAAATGAAATAAAATAGAGACGTCTTATATTAAATGCAAAACGAATGCTAAAGTCTTTTTACGGAAATTTTAATATTTTCTAAAACGAACAGCAGTGTCAGGCAAGGTTTTTTATATTATAAATATACCTTATTTGGCAGTGCAATCAACATAAAAGTTTCTCTTGGCCAAACGTGAAGATAATTTTGCTCCATGGCATACTATGTTAAAAAAACCCGAAACTTATGTGATAAGAAAGATAAAAAAAGAAAAACAGAAAGAAAAAGAAACAGGAAAGGCAAAAGCAAAAAGAACGGAAAAGAAACGAACCAAAACCAAAACCAAAAGCAAAGCAAAGCAAAGCAAAACAAAGCAAAACAAAGCAAAGCAAAGCAAAGCAAAGCAAAGCAAAGCAAAGCAAAAACACAAACACAAACACAAACACAAACACAAACACAAACACAAACACAAACACAAACACAAACACAAACACAAACACAAACACAAACACAAACACAAACACAAACACAAACACAAACACAAACACAAACACAAACACAAACACAAACAAAAACACAAACAAAGCAAAACAAAACACAAACAAAGCAAAATAAAACAAAACACAAACAAAGCAAAATAAAACAAAACACAAACAAAGCAAAACAAAAACAAAAACAAAAACAAAAGCAAAAGCAAAAGCAAAAACAAAGACAAAGACAAAGACAAAAACAAAAACAAAACAAAACAAAACAAAAACAAAACAAAACAAAAACAAAAACAAAGCAAAAACAAAAACAAAAACAAAAACAAAAACAAAAACAAAGCAAAAACAAAAACAAAACAAAACAAAACGAAACAAAACAAAACAAAACAAAACAAAACAAAAACAAAAACAAAACCCAAAAACAAAAACAAAGGCATACTAGAATTCTAAAAAAAATTGAAAGAAATAAAATAAATTGAAATTTAAAATTGAAAGGAAATTAACATAGCAGGTGGTTAGAATTACTTGTAATTAATTGCAAGTTATAATTATGCCAAGTAATTTAATTACAAATTACAGAAAGAAAACATGACAAATTACGCGCCAATTATAAGTAATAACATGACTTGAGGGAAATTAGCGATTACATTTCCCCGCCGCCAAGGGAAGGTTTGTGAAAGCGGCCCAAGAACTTTTACAAATCTTCCCGAGGCAAAGGGGGAATTTAATCGCTAATTTCCCGAAAAGTCATGTTATTAGTTTGTAATATTATGATCGTCGAGGAAAACTTTGAGAATCTTACCAACAGGAAATTTACACGGTTGATCAGAGAAGTTGCATCTAATTTTCCCGTGCATGTTGATGAGGGAAAATATATGCAAGCGAGAAATTTAGAAGAAGACAAAAGATTTCTTTGTCTTCTAATTTTCCCTCATCAACATGAACGGGAAAATTAGAAGACAAAGGATAAATTTCCCTCTTGCATGAGCGATGAGGGAAATACGAGGTTTACATTCCCTCTGAGAACAAAAGAATCCGAGGCGATCATGGTATTATTAAAGTAATTAATTACAAATTATATATAAAACTATAAGACGTATTCTTACTTTGCCATCGATTGCTGGAATGCGAAGTTCTTTGTAAGCATGCGCAATGTATTCTTGTTTATAGTTGTACCTATGTGAAAAATAGAACAACAAATAAACAAACAAATGACTAAGTGAGTTGCGGAGCAAAAAAAGGTTAAAAACCACTGGCAGTGCGAGACAAGTTGCACGAAAAATGGCACTGTGTAACAACAGAGCCTTAAGTTTCCGGAACTTCGTCAGATCCTCTGGCAGGGACGTAGCCAAGGATTTTGAAAGGGGAGGAGCGAAACATGTTCGGGGGTCCGGGGGCATGCTCCCCCTGAAAATTTTGAAATCTAGAGTCTCTAAAATGGCATTTCCTGCATTTTGGGAGAAGATTTTACACAATTCTGAAAGTTTGAAAAGTCATAAAATACTAAAAAAAACAACCCCGTTGAGTTAAGTTACATGCGTGCGACACATACGGAGACTGAATTAGGAGCCAAGGAAGGTACCATTTCATATTATTAGTCACTAGCGTCAGAAGAGCGACTGAGATCCAGTCAATAACCACTGGGTAAATCACCTGTGCATCTGAGTACGAGTGTTCAAAACAAAATTTCATCATGAAAAGGGGGGGGGAGTGACCGCTCCCACCGCTCCCCCCTGGCTACGTTCCTGTCCTCGGGAAAACAAATCTTCCCCAAACACCGCTGGCAAACGTCTTCTGTCACACGTTTTTTTGCAAATTTTAAGAATAATGAAAAGTTCGTACTTGCTGTGTAGCCGCATTATTAATATATTTAAGTCATTCTGAGATGACCCCTTCGTAATTTCCATAGCTATTTCATTCAAAAATCAAGTCGTTAATATTTTGTCTTCACTGTCTGGTTGTTGTTACTACGGTTATTTTCCCACCTTTCTTGCAGTGTTTATTCTTGCAAACTCACGCACACATGCCCGCAGAGAGACGACTGGAGGCTCCGGGGCATGCCCCCGAAGAATTTTTAAATTCTTGGTTTTGGGAGGCTGAAAAGGTATTTCCTGCATTTTGGGGGCTGTGGCTATTAAACTTTGACATAAACTGCTAAATCTACTTTTTACTAATATTGTGTGCCCTTTTGGTATACTAAAGATTTCTTGGACAATTCTTAAAGCAATTTCTGTGAATTTTGGGTCTTTGAAACAGTATAAAGGAAAAAATTTTTTTTTTATATATTTTATATAAAAATATAAAATATAAAACACAAATTAAATTAAAACATCTTTATATTGTATCGCGTGTTTGGACCGAGGAGGCGATGAGTCTGGAACAAGTGAGCGTGTCAAACTTATTGAAGAGCAGTTTTATTAAACAATGTGGTTGCTACTTCATGTTAGAGCCACATAATGGTTTACATATACATATAAACGTGGTTAAATCAATCTCGCAAGAAGATATGGATTTTATGTTCGAGTGGCAAGGACAATATCTCACGAGTGAGCGCAGCGAACGAGTGAGATATTGCTCTTGCCACTCGAACATAAAATCCATATCTTCTCGCCACCGTGTAATATCCCCTTTTTATGTTACCCAACCCAATGTATACCATGGTTGTTTGGACATTTCTCTACGAATGAGCGAGTAAGCACCATCATTTCCGATTACCACGTCTCCCCTGACATCGATAGTTGATTGGTCAGTTCTGAAACGATTGCAAAAAAGAGGAAGGTACAATAAGAATCGCTCAATACTACTATCATGGTTTTCTACAGCTTATCTATTAGCTTTTTCATGTCGCTTCTCGTTTACACCGACCAGTTCGGCTTTTATTTGTCGTGTTTTTAGGCAAACAGTTTTAAAGAAAACCAGCAGTAATGCTCCAGCACATTTAATTGTTCAGAATATTTAAATATAAAGACACTTATAGTTATCTTTTATTTGTATTCAAATCAACTCAGAAATTTTCCCGCCAAAACTCACACGTCCGACAAAAAGTGCTTTAAACATTTTAATATTCAATTTAAGTACACTGGATATGAAATTTAGGTAGGCTTGCAAAATGAGTGAGAATCTTGCTGAACATTTATACAAGACATCTTTGCTTAAATTTCTTCGCTTAAGAACGAGTCTTCTATAGAAATATCTAAACTATTAGCTTACCTTTAGAATTGTAATATTCCGAGCTGTTCAATCTTTGGTATTCCTCCGTATAGTTTCACAATTTCAAAAATGCGGCAACAGTGCTGTTGTTAAAGTGCTATGTCATCATCAGGGACTTTTTATATATTTATACTAATTGGAACATTCTGAGAAGATTTGTAATATATCTTCTCAGGGGAAAATTTCATCTTCATGGATTTTTTTGCCGTTAAAGTTGACGGAAGTGACGTCGAAAGAGGAATTTGTCTATATGAAAACCACTTTACAGATTCCTCTTTTGACGTCACTTCCGTCAACTTTAACGGCAAAAAAATCTGGAAAGAAAAAGGTTATGATGTATGGAAGTAAAGGAGAGGTATATTTTTGCGTGTTTTTATTTCTTTCTTCCTTATTGTGTTTTTTTTCTTCTTTTCCCCTTTTTCGTCCTTTCCTCCTTTTTTACTTCATTTTTTTCTTTATCTTCTTCCTCTTCTTTTCCTCCTGCTTTCCCTCTTTTTTTTCTCCTATTGCTCTTCTTGTTCTTCGTCATTTTTTTCTTCCTTCTTCTCTCCCATCTCTTTATCTTTCTTTTTACTTTCTCGTCTTCTTTTCTCCTCTCTTCTTTCGCCTTTCTTTCCTCTCTTCCTTCTCTTATTCCTTTCTTTTTGTTCTTTTTTCGCTTCTTCGGGGAGCACGGGTGGCGTGTGCTGTTAGCGCGCTGCCTCTCACCAAAAGTTAAAGTGCCTATGTCATCCTCAGGGACTTTACAAATTTATACTAATTGGAACATTCTGAGAAGATTTGTAATATATCTTCTCAGGCGAAAATTTCATCTTCATGGATTTGTTTGCCGTTAAAGTTGACGGAAGTGACGTCGAAAGAGGAATTTGTCTATATGAAAACCACTTTACAGATTCCTCTTTTGACGTCACTTCCGTCAACTTTAACGGCAAAAAAATCCATGAAGATGAAATTTTCGCCTGAGAAGATATATTACAAATCTTCTCAGAATGTTCCAATTAGTATAAATATGTAAAGTCCCTGAGGATGACATAGGCACTTTAAATTTACTGCACGGGTAATAAAGCATGACGGAGCGTTGCCATGACGTAACAGGGTGTCACGTGGTGCAAATTATCCAACCAGAACTCACAAAATACATCAGTGTACGAAAATTAAATATTAAAACAAATAATTATTCAATTCCTTTACCTGGTTAAAGTCAACGCAGCTTCGTTTAAATCAACTGACGTCAGTTTATGTTCAAAATGGATATTCACATTAGGAAGTTTTTCAGCAACTATGAATGGTTAAGAAAAAAACAAATTCTTAGAAAGTTTGTGGTAAATGGCAGAGAAAAATCCCATAAACTATGCAATCATTTTTTCGGTATTTACCAGTAATTAAATATTCGTTTAATTTTCGTCTGTTAATTGAGAGAAGTTTCTACAAACAAAAAATAGTAAAGAAACTCCGTGTGATATTCTATACAATAACGAAATTATTCTGGAGTACAACGGACACGACGGAAAATTGGGAAAAAGTACAATTGGGCAAATTATCAACACTAAAAGAAGAACAGGAGGAAGAGAAGGAGGAAGAATAAGAAGAAGAAAAGAAAGAGCTAGAGAAGAGGAGGAAGAAAAAAGGGAAAAAAGAACACGACTACAAAGGACTGGGGACTAATCATTCTTACTTGCAGCCAACACCCGCTGCCAAACGTTTGCGCATACGGGAATTTGCTAGAGTAAACATTGCAAGAGAAGTGGGAACTAGCCGTGGCGACAACAACCAGACAGTGAAGACTAAGTAAGACTCGACTATTCATTTGTGTTTTAAAAAAAGGGTCATGCAAATTACGAAGGGGGCATTTCAGAATATCTTACAATATTGACAAAGAGGCCATGTACAAATTACCTACCTTATCTTTTTGGTAGTATGCTTATAATTTTAACTATTGTGTGAACTCTCTGACCAGTCCAAATATTTCAGTGTTTTCCCGCTCTTTTCTTGAGATACGAGCTCGGACCTCGCGCATGCGCAAAACGTTTGACAGCGGTGTTATTGCAGCCAGTACCGCAATCTCTCTCGTACCCAGAGCCTTCGCCAACAGGCAAACGAAGGTTCTGGGATAGCTATTAATTTATTAAAGCATACTATATGAAAATTAATGTCCATAACAGTTTATCTTTAATTTGTAGACCTTCTCTGTTTAGTTTCGGTAATGACTTATCCAGTGCAACCCAAAAAACATCGGTTCCTTCCATTTGCGAAGATCTCGATCACAGAACGATCACGCTCTTTTCAATCGGCAACCGGTTTTTCGGTTTCCGGCGATGGATTATCCCAGAGCCTTCGTTTGCGTGCCGGCGAAGGCTCTGGGTACGAGATTGCCAGTACCGCTGAATTGCGAAGGACGCAGATCAACGTGGCCCGTGTCGAGGCATATTAAAGGCGCTCCAAGCAGCCGCCATACAACACAGTTCAGACGGCTAAGATGTAGGTGTTAATTTTACGGAGAGAGGAAAACCAGAGAACCCGGCGAAAAACCCTCGAAGCACAGGAGAGATCAAGTACAACTCTACTCGCATGAGCCCCGAGTTCGACAACGGGGTCGTTCCCAAGCGGTCACCCATCCAAGTACTAACCCCGTCTAACCGGGCTTAAAGTGCCTATATCATGGTTGTGAATTTTACATATTTAGGATATTTGGAACCTTCTGAGAAGATTTGTAATATATCTTCTCAGGCGAAAATTTCATCTTCATGGATTTTTTTGCCGTTAAAGTTGACGGAAGTGACGTCAAAAGAGGAATCTGTAAAGTGGTTTTCATATAGACAAATTCCTCTTTCGACGTCACTTCCGTCAACTTTAACGGCAAACAAATCCATGAAGATGAAATTTTCGCCTGAGAAGATATATTACAAATCTTCTCAGAATGTTCCAATTAGTATAAATTTGTAAAGTCCCTGAGGATGACATAGGCACTTTAACTTTTGGTGAGAGGCAGCGCGCTAACAGCACACGCCACCCGTGCTCCCCGAAGAAGCGAAAAAAGAACAAAAAGAAAGGAATAAGAGAAGGAAGAGAGGAAAGAAAAGCGAAAGAAGAGAGGAGAAAAGAAGACGAGAAAGTAAAAAGAAAGATAAAGAGATGGGAGAGAAGAAGGAAGGAAAAAATGACGAAGAACAAGAAGAGCAATAGGAGAAAAAAAAGAGGAAAAGCAGGAGGAAAAGAAGAGGAAGAAGATAAAGAAAAAAATGAAGTAAAAAAGGAGGAAAGGACGAAAAAGGGGAAAAGAAGAAAAAGAACACAATAAGGAAGAAATAAATAAAAACACACAAAAATATACCTCTCCTTTACTTCCATACATCATAACCTTTTTCTTTCCAGATTTTCCATGAATCAACCTCCCAAACATTGCGACACTTTCTTGAAGTACCTGGAAAAGAAAAGTTTTAAAGGGCATATGACTCGAAAATTACGTTTGTCTTATTGAATAGAACATTTAAAATGATAAAATAACATCTTTTGCAGTTTTTGGTTTCCTTGAATCGTTTTTGAGATATTCCAGTTTGTTTGATATGCAAATGACACAACTTTTTCGTCACATGTGCATAACGAGTATTATGAGTTACCGAAAGAAGGTTACATATCTTTGCTATTGTGAAACGAAATCACTTGGAATTCTACATGTTTGGTGTTGTAGGTAGAAACACGCACATGCTTCCTTTGAGTTAAGCCCATGTTTTCTAATAGCAAAGATATGTAACCTTTTCTGATAACTCATTATGCACATGTGACGTAAAAAGTTGTGTCATTTGCATATCAAACAAACTGGAATATCTCAAAAACGAAGCAAGGAAACCAAAAACTGCAAAAGATGTTATTTTATCATTTTAAATGTTCTTTTCAATAAGAGAAACTTAATTTTCGACTAATATGCCCTTTAAACGTGTTATTGTAACACTAAAAGTATTTCTTTTTTTGGTTTTCAAAAAAGAGAAAGCTAAGCTTCTGTAGACTCACGGGTCCCTCGACTCCTGCTGCTTCTAAAGCCTCGATTCCTCGTGTTGCCAACGACAAGTTAATACTCCTTCCTTCAAAAGAAGATTGCTTCCTGATATCTTAAAAGACAGAAAAATTAAATATGGCTTTTGGTCCATTTTTCGGTTTTACAAAACACAAGAATTGTAACTTTACCTTTCCGGGCTTCATAAATGTCGACTGTGTAGCCCCTTTTGGAGAGAAAGATTGCATTCAAGGTCCCAACCTAGAGACATATACAGAATTTGAACAACATTTTTGAAAACGTCACAAGACCGAGATCTTGACAGTACGGACCTAGCCTGAACACCAGGGCGCTTATACATATTGCGCCCTCGACCTGCTGAACACCGTCTATGCATTGGCTACTACGGACCATAGTCAATCGAGATATGGTCTGGAAACTCAGCTAAAGTCTTTGGTCTATCTTTTTGTTCGCCTTTATGCATTTTTGCGCACGGTTACTGAACACATTGTATTTTAGTATAATGAACGAATTGTCCTATAGCAACGTTTCAGTTCAATCACTCAACCGTGCTATTTGTATAGGTAATAACATGGTTTCGAGTGCAATTTGGAAAAAACATGCACGAGTGAGTTTTTCAATGGCTATCAAAATTGCACGAGTCCGAAGGACGAGTGCTATTTGAGGTCTTTGAAAAACTCACGAGTGCGTGTTTTTTCAAAATTGCACTCGAAACCATGCTATTACTTATTAATAATATACATGAAAACGTTAGACAAATGTTCTTCCAGGCTCCAGCTACGATGTTACTACCACTCATTGCTCCACTTCTCGAAGCTTCAATGGTTAAAAACTGCTTCGCTTTGTTCGCTAAATACGTCAAACGTTTTACTCATAGCATCTAACCTCCTCTAGTCTTCTTGCAGGAACTTTAATGACAATATTAAAGCAAAATTCACTCTGTATTTCATCGAAATGTTCTTCGACAACTTTATGTTTTGGTCGCCAAATCCGTATAAGCATTTCATTGGCTTTCCGGTAGTTTCCGGTTGTTTATTAGCCAATCAGAATGCTTAATACTCATTGAAATTTGCACTGTATTTCATTTTTTCTGCACTGTATTACATTAAAATTGCACTCCTCTCGACCAATCAGGATGCAGTAATTTTGTCATGTATATTATTAAAATATTAATAAACCTAAAACAAAGGATGTGCACGGTGTAAGGTACGGTTCAACATAAAATCCCAGCTCATTATAGGCGCTTTGAAGTTTGCCGAGTTTCCAGACCATATCTCGATTGACTATGTACGGACCGACTCACCAAGCCCACCAGCCCTCTCACTTAAAGGTCAACTCAAGGCAAATTATTTTTCCGGCTTGTTATATGCGCCAAAGTATGGAGAATACGAAAATGATCAAAATTTGTAGCAAACAGTACTTTTTGTTGATTTCGGAATTTTGTAACGAAGTATTCTAAAAAAAGCCGTGTTGTATAAAGAGTCTGGCACTAGCAAGTTTGTGACGTAGAACAGTTGAACCTGGACGATTGAAATCATAAGAAAAGCTGAATTATGATGAATATAACTTGTGCGAGTTTCCAACCGCACATGTATTAAAGTATTTGACGCTTTTCGAGTGTGTTTACTTAAATGGATCGTAAAATCGTTCCTCGTTACAACACGGCTTTTTACAAAAATACTTCAATATTCGTCGATTCAATACAATTTTTTTTTCATCATGCATATTCGGATCCTACGTGCTTTAATACGTATATAAAGCGAAAAATGTAATTTGCCTTGAGTTGCCGCTATTACATCTAGGAGCTTATTTTTAAAGCTGCATTTCCACTAGACCTAAAATGTCGCATGTTCGACTTCTCTTTTGTACAAATTGAATAGTTTTTCCATGTCGTTCGACATGGTCCAGGAAACTCGAAAGACAAAACAAAAAATTCGAACGCGCGATATTCTACACCAATTTTATTAAGTCCCGGAAATGCAACACTAATGCTTTCCGGCTGGAATTGAACCCGCGACCCTGCGACAGTCACTGCGATAAATTATAAATAGTGCAGTGCACATACAGGCTGCTGGTGAGACTGTGCGAGAGCTTTAATATAGTCAACGAACCCGGTATGGGTTCCACTTTTGTGGATCTACAGGTTACCGGTCTGGTGTTAATGATTATATATATATTCATATATATTCTAACAGTTGACACTTGCCATCACTAACACTCGATAGTCCTTAATAGTGTAGATGAATGCCACGTCTGTTGTACTTGTACACTTATTAGGCATGCACACAATAGTACACATCAGACAACCAACCGATCCAAAATGAAAAGAGAACAGCATGCCTTAGAAATTATGGAAGGCCTCTCACCGTAAGTCCCCGAGCCCAGTTGAGCGGGATCCTCATGTTTCAAGCAATACTGCTTCGTTATTATAATCCAATAACTTTATCGTATATTAAGCCCTAATCAAACGAGAACGCAAGTCATCGCAAGTTGGCAGTCTGTGGCGGTCGTTCGAACACCCAAATTAACAAAACAAAGGTTTCAGGAGTGTTTTAAACAAGTTTTAACTTTGTCACGGCACATGATATTTTCGGGAAACTATTCAGAGCGGCTGGCTGAGATAGCGTGACTGCCAACTTGCGATGACTTTCGATGACTCGTTTGATTAGGGCTTTAAAATCAACTCTAACATAAACTCGAATCGCTAAGCAATGGCGATAATTGTTCGTAGTGCGAGACAACGGAAATCTTCTCGCAGATTTCTCACACATGCATCTCAGTGAAACGACGTTAAGTGAAATTTAATCGTACATATTTATATATGTAGTTCTTTACTCATCGCTTTTCACCGAATCATAATTGAACATTGTATTTCATGTTCGGTGTCCCCAATCAAACGTAAACCTAGTTGCTGCATCATTCGAAAACTATAGTCTAGATATATACAATTCTAGTCATTCCGAAAGTTTCCTGTGCGAAGTCAAGAATGGTAAACATATATACTGAATACACTTACTGACTTACCAGACCGGCGCCGACTATTGCTATGGACTCCTTTCGTGTCGGCTTGCTGTCGTGCTCCATGCTTTAGTGGTGATAACCCACAACCGTTACCAAAGCTATAACAGAATAACGTATACTATTACTGATAGAGCCTACCAATCTTTTAGGATGTACTATCAAGGTATCAAGGGAACAGTATACGAGTTTTGTACGATTGTGCAGCTTCGTTTCAAATTTGCAATTTTAATATCCCGAATCGAATGACGTCAAGTGCTTTTGTGACCATTTCTATTAAAGCATCCCCCGCCACGTTGACATGCAGTGAAATCTTCTGGCGTACGTTAAGCTCCGGTTTCTTCAGAAAAAACTTCCCCAATTAAACAAGATTGGACAGGAAAGTTTTAAGCTTCCGCTGCCATTACAATCATTCATGATTCATCTCCATCCGAGCGCTCACAAGACCAAGGAAACTTTAAGCTGCCGTTCCTCAATTAAGTCGGAGGAAAATCTTTCTGAGTAGAACCGACATTCATTGAATCAGCCACAATAAACTGGGAGTTTACAAAACCCGGGCGGTCCATGGCAAACAAAGTATTACATTTATTTTATCATTTAAGACCGTTTATTAACGTTTCAACGCCACAGGATGCAGGCATTTATCTATTCAAAGCGATTGTTAAACCTAAAATTGCTTCGCAAGTTTCTTGTTCGTAAATGTGTACGGTGAAGTGGCCCGTGAAGGGTGAACAAGAATTTTTTTTGCCCACAATTTTCTCCGACAAGTTTCGTTTGCTAAACTACAAAGTAAACTAAACTGAGTGACCTTATTTATTTATCCAAACGGTGAAATAAAAGTAGTGTGCTCCTTGGGCAGTGTTGAAATACAAATCGAAATATAGTAAGGTTGGCCGAGCACTGTCGAACACTCGAAATTATTGAACGTAGATTTCTCATTTCTAACGTTTCGAGCGAAGACCCTTCGTCAGTATAGTCGGCAGTACTGGATGTAATATATCAAACACGAGGAGGCGTGTTTCATCAGGATATCCAAACACCGAGACGTTTGTTGAAAACCGAGGCGAAGCCGAGGTTTTTGAACAAACTTCGAGGTGTTTGGATATCCTGATGAAACACTCCTCCGAGTGTTTGATATAGCATCTAAAACAAATCAGTATTTTAAGAGAAAATCAAGATGAAAGTTTGCTTAATTTATGTAATTTCTTCCTCCGATATCCAAACACCGACACGGTACTGATTTCCTTTGTGTTTTCTTCATGAATTATTAATGAGTTTTGGATACATTTATCATACAGTCACCTAAACTGTTCTCCCTAGAAGTTCAGTACTGCAGGAGAGCTAAACTAACTCCATAGTATTTAATAGAGATACCCCTTTATATCAGTTACATCTAAACTGTTCTCCCTAGAGGTCCAGTAAGGACCATCCCTCATTGATCCAGGAGGAAACCCGTCGTGTTTGGTGGAGTCAAACACTCAAACTGGTGCAATTTTAATCAAAGTTAAAGGATAGTGGCAACAAAAATTAAGTTTGTCTAATTTGAAAGAACTCATAAAATTGTAATAGAAGATCTTTTACAATTTTTTCTTCTTCGTTTTCAAGATATTTCAATTTGTTTAACATGTAAATCACTATTTTCACACGTAGCAAAATCAGTTATATCTCTAAATTTGTTCAACGAAATCGCTTGAAACTGTGCACGTAAAAACGCCTTGTGACACTGAACATTTCATAACTTATGTTGCTACGTGTGAAAATATTGTACCCTGCTCCTGATGTCAGAGCCCATCTCATTTACATATTAAACAAATTTAAATATCTTGCAAACGAAGAAAGACACGAAAAAGTTGTAAAAGATCTTCCGTATTACAATTTCACGAGTTCTTTCAAATTTGACAAATTTAATTTTTATTGCCAATACCCTTTAAGGAAAACTTCGACCACACCGAGACCAGTAACGAAAATCCAACATTAAGGCCTTTCGACAACACGGGAAACACTGAAATATTTGGACTGGTCCGAGAGTCCGACACAAAAGTTAAAATTATAAGCATACTACCAAAAAGACAAGGTAGGTAATTTGTGCATGGCTTCTTTGTCAGTATTGTAACATATTCTGAATTTACCCCTTCGTAATTTTCCTTACCCTTTTTTTAAAACACAAATGAATAGTCGAGTCTTACTTAGTCTTCACTGTCTGGTTGTTGTCGCCACGGCTAGTTCCCACTTCTCTTGCAATGCATGTTTACTCTAGCGAATTCACGCATGCGTTGTGGTTAGGTTTAGGTCAAATGGGGGGTTGTGGTTAGGTTTAGGGTCAGGTTTAGAGGCGGGGGTCGGGTTGGGGGTTTGGAATTATTTCTTTAAAATTGAGGATTATTGTTAATTCTATAGGACATTTCACAATTAACGATAATCATCATCGATAATCATCATAACGAGAATATGCTGGGATAGAATCTCACTTGAGTATCATGATAATCATCATATTCGTCTGTGTGAAGAAATGATGATTATCGTGATACTCAAGTGAGAGGATATGTTGTCCTTTCGACTAGGAATCAAACCGGCGACCGCAATTTGACCGTACGGAGACTGTTGCCAAGAGCAAAATCAACAAATTCTGTTTAACAATTAGTCACCGAAGTCGAGGTGACTATTGGTGAATATTTACCGAGCCGCGAAGCGGCGAGGTAAATACACCGATAGTCACCGAGACTGAGGTGACTAATTGTTTTAGTATAATTTCAGACGTTGATAAAAAACCAATAACGTTGAAACAAAAACTTTTAAACAACTGCTTTCATTTTAACAGTGGTTATAATTTCAAAAAAAGAGTAAACAACATCCTACTCAGTTGGAATTGAACTTGTACATACATTCAAATATATGCTAAAAAGACTTTTATTCTGGTGTTTTGGATCCTGTGTTACGGCTTTTTTGCACTTAATTCGTGCTCAATATGTTCTTCACTCATGACGAAGTTTTCGCCGCATCGCTACGACCAAAATCTAGCCAAAACATACAAAAAATACGAAGAATTATAGAAAATTTACTCCCTTACCTTTATAAAGTTTTGTTTTTACGATATTTGATATGTACATCATCTCAGTGATAAATGTTTTCAGTATTAGGCTCTTTTGTTTGTCTCAAAAACTACAGACCCCATTTTGAAAAAAAAATATATCAACAGTTCAATGAATGAACAAATTCTAAAATCTCATACTTCAAAATGACAACTCCGAGGGGGAGACTGAAACGAGTAAAGTCAGTGCAGTGCTGAATAAGTACCAGTCTCTTTTCCAAAACTACTTTTGAAGAACAATTTCTTGTGATGCAATAGTCACCGCGCTGGGCGGTGACTATCACCTCAGATTCACCGCTGAGCGGACCAATCAGAAAGCTGGAAAGCCTCTTTTCCACCATGAAATTATACTAAATATATAATAGTGGTAATGCCGGTGAAGAGTTTGGTATATTATAACTTACAAGTAATAGTTGGCATTTCACTCGATTAAACTACATGTTCTGAGGCTACGTTTACACGGTACCGGACGAATTCGAGACCGGTCTCGAATTAGTACGGTTTTGTCTTAGTATAGCCTGCGTGCAGCCTGCGTGCTAGCCTTAGTACGGTTTCGCCTTAGTATAGCCTGCGTGCAGCCTGCGTGCTAGCCTTAGTACGGTTTCGCCTTAGTATAGCCTGCGTGCAGCCTGCGTGCTAGCCTTAGTACGGTTTCGCCTTAGTATAGCCTGCGTGCAGCCTGCGTGCTAGCCTTAGTACGGTTTCGCCTGTTTACACGGAAGACAACTTCGGAACCGCTTGTTTACACGGCGAAATAGGACGAATTCGAGACCAGTCTCGTATTCGTCCGGTACCGTGTAAACGTAGTCTAAGAATTTTTGAAAATCTCGCCAAGCTGCAATTTCAACTAACATATATATATATATACCTTTTAAGACCAAACCGGGAACGTTTGAATTTTTGGCGAGGGGGACTGGGACCACTTGCGAAACTGCAACATCAAGGCCTTCCGGCTGGGGGTGTTCCCCGAGATAACTCGCCTAATGTGAACAGGCTCTCAACAATGGCGTTGTTTTCATCGTTTGGAAATGTAGTAGGATCGCTTCTAGGACTGACGCACTCCCATAAGTGTAGATGCTGGAGATGCACTTTCCGAAGATTAGGAAGAGCGCCGAAACAGAGCGAAAGCGAGAAACGCGAAGAGGCAGCCGCCATATTCTCCGCCGTTTGTGGGATACAGTTTATCACACAAGAAGAAGCCGAAAGAGAGCGCGAGGAAAACAACCGTGTGATCAGAGAAGTTGACATCAAAGATATCTTCTTTTCCCCAACCGAAGCGACGTTTTGGAATGGCAAAGGACAAGAACCATTGTTCTACGTTTCAGATTCGGCGTACGACTCAAAATACGACTACGATTTCACCAACCTCAAAGCGGAAGGGGACAATGACAGTTGTCAGAGAGGCGACTATAGCTACAGAAGGCCGTGTGGATGGCGGAGAAAAGCTCTGAAGGTCTTAGGAACGTACGAAGATGACATTTGGTTGGGAAAACCCGGCTGGAGAAACAAGGCCAGTCCGGGCGAATGGGAAGTTTCCTATCACGGTCCAAACATACGAACCCTCCTGAAAGATATTATTGATAGAGGTTACAATATCGATATAAACGAAGACGTAATCTACTCCACTCCTTGTATTAAAGTAGCCGAGCGGTTCGCCGTTAAATTTTCCCATGACGACCAAGAATACCTATGCATTCTACAAAACCGAGTGAACCTGAAAAATATAGAAGTGATTTCGGAGAAAGACACAGGTGTCGAAGGACCGTATTTTGTGGCGAAAGATGTGGAAGACATGCGACCCTATGGACTGTGCTTAAAGAAATTATGATGAGTGTTTTAAATTATAAGTGTGAAATTATATGAGTTGTAAATTAGAAGGTCACAGTAGAGCGCGAACAACATATATATTTTATACGGAGCAAACATACAAAACTCGTGACTAAAAGACTCAGGGGTCAAAGCAATGCACTAGCATCACTAAGTTCGTTTCTTACCCGGAAAGCCTTGATGTCGCATTTTCGCAACTGGTTCCGGTTTGAAATTTTCGTTTTTCAGAACCTAAGTGGGACTCGAACCACAACTTTCTGATCGCCATGTGAGACGCTAACAATCGAGTTACTGGAACTCAGATCTGATGAATACGGTAACGTATCAGCGCTCTGGCCACTGACCTATTGAACAGTCAGAAATAATCATTTGTCTAATATTAATACATATATTAAATATTAATACTGTAACTGAACGGACAAAACAGCTCGGCTAACTTTGACCTAGCCTGCGTCGCAGCCGGACGTGTTTTGAAATTGAAACCCGATATAGTCCGTCTGCGGACCAGCGACCAAATTCGTGTTCTGGACGCCTGCACGTTTGGATTAGCAATGCTCTTCGTTTTCTTCAGCTTCTCAATACAAATACGACAGATTAAAGGCTCTCATTAAAAATCTCTCGTGAATCTTTTTTAATCCTTTTAAAATATACATTACATGTCGCTTGACCAATCACGTAGCGCCGTATAACAACAACTGACGACAAGCGCCAATTACAAGCGATTATATAAAACCTTGCAAACTCGCAGGGAGTCACAACACGAATTTGGTCGCTGGTCCGCAGACGGACTATATCGGGTTTCAATTTCAAAACACGTCCGGCTGCGACGCAGGCTAACTTTGACCCGGGTGCTAGGGTAACCCTGATCGAGCTCAATCTCGTTCCCAGGGAACGACTGACATACAAACGAGTACATAAATAATAGTCCAATACAGAGGCCGCGACATAAATTTAAAAGTTCAAAGAATATCACTTTCGAGTACTTTAGAAATTGTTCAATTTTAAAAATTGTTTATATAACGTTAGTGGGAGTTAATCATCGTTCGTGACTTATCTTGCTTTGTGTAGATATCTTAGTGTTAGACCAACGGCAAGACCAACAGAGAGTAGTCCACTCAATGCAATTATCTTCGTAATAACCTAAATAATGACAAATAAGAAAACACATTTTTCAAAAGTTTAAGACTTTTTGGGCGTAACTTTTTTATATGGTCGCGTTATAGCGAGATGCCCCCGGTTGACCGGGATGAATTTCATTCCCGGTCCAAAAACGAGAAAATTTAAGAAAATGGAGCAAGAAAAGAACGTCGATTCTACCAACCTCGTACCCAGGGTCTTACCTCCGCTCCCCCCTCCCCTCTCGCTGCAGAAAGATCACGATCGAAAATCGCATAGAAAATCGGCCACTTTCATGGGGCAGTTCGCAGTCCACGTGCGTGCTGGCTCAAGTGAGTTCTGAGGACATTTGAAACTGATGAATTTGAGAAGGGTAATGGGGTTATACGTCCATGTCCTATTTACACGAATTGCTATCCTTAGGTTAGGTTGTGTGTTGGGGTAAGGCTTTCATGAAGTACTTGGGTTATGTAGGACATGGAATTATTACCGGTAATGGGTTCGTACATCGCGAAAATTCCACGAGTTGTCAACAACCCGTATTCTATGGCAAGCCCAACCTTCGTGCTATGCGCTCGTAGAAGAATTATAGTCGAGCGACGATTTTGAGCGGAGATGTTTGACTTTGAGCTGGGGTTTTCGCGCTCCTGTCGGCCGTGTATTGATGTGGGCGGAGATAAGACCCTGGGTACGACGTTGGTATTGATGACGTTTACACGCAAGATATTCGTTCTACGCATGCGTAGCTAATCCAGGTCAACCTGGATTAGATCCCAGTCGACAGCCGCAATTTCCGATCGTGCCTGGTACACGCTGGTCACGTGCTGCCCAAAATATGGGCAGTACAAAATAAATTTTGTGTGGGTAGGGTGGTACAAAAAACTTTCTCGACTTCCAGAGTAGTGTTTATACAAAACGCAAAACATCTGGCCAGATGAAATGTCACGACTCACGAAAGGTGCACGACGGCTTGGAGAAACAATCCGAAACGAGATATAATTTAATAAGAATGCCAAAGTCTCAAAGATCAATATTTTGCTGGCTTTGTAGCGCTGGCGACATGTGTTATTGATGGGAGAATATTCGTTTTAAGCATTCGAATCGCGAGGCTTTTAACTGGACGTATTCACTTAAATATAACGGCAGCTTTCGCGTGTGGTATTCAACAACGTACAGGTGAAACATACGTATTTTATTGTTTATATTGAGAGTTTGAAACAGTCTTCCATTTCATTATCCAGTGTGAGGTTTACTGCGCTGCGTTGTTTTGACCAGTTCTCATGCGGACAAAATTATGGTCAGTCATCCACGAACATGATAATTGATAAATATATTTGATATAAAATGCCAATTTTCAAGTCCATTTTAAAATTGTTAGTCGATATCCGTACCGATATCCGTACCTTGCATAATTTAAGCACCCAGGTTGACGATTATTAAACGAATGGGAACATCAAAAACTTTCTTCGTTGTAAACTTAAATAAACACAGCGATTTATTATAAACTGAAAACAATAGCTGTCAAAACAACTTGTTCCAATTTTAAAATCGTATCACCAGTTTAACGATTCATTTCAAAATCTAATACCAGAAAACAAAACAACATACGTATACATGCATTTCTTCGACTATTCCAGCGAGGTCAAGCATTGATACGCAGGGGACACTCCCTTGATAGACGACGCGCATGACCAGCGTGTACCAGGGTCTTTCCGCAGCGAGGGGGAGCGGAGGTAAGACCCTGGGTACGAGGTTGCGATTCTACTAGCTATTTCAGAACTCACCTATTCTACTATTTTAGAACTTAATTCGCTTTTAAGTAATAGATAAATCCCGAGAACGAGGGATGTATGCTATATAAAGACCCGCGAGGACGCTGCGTGACTTAATTTATTATTGAGGAGGTTTTCCAACAAAGTTTTGTCTATTTTGTCCACCTTGGACAAAGATTTTCCTTGTTTTTTTCTTCATTTCGTTTCTAATTATTATTCAAGGGTTTTATGCGATATAAAGCCCTCGGAAGAACAAAGAAAACCGACTCAATAATAAATTAATCAGTGTTCAGTCTCTAGACCTAACCATTTGAACGAAATTCTGACCGTAACATTGAAAGCTCGGGCATTGCAGTTTAATAAATTTCATCAACAGTCTACAGAGATAACGCGTTTATATGGACATACAGCCCCCTATTTAGGCAGACACCTTTGGGACCTCGTTGAGGTGTCCGCTTAATAAGAGGGGTGTTAATCTCGTTCCCAGAGCCCACACACATACGGCGAAGATATCGATCGCGGCAACGTCTTCACTGGAGTCTTGTTGTCCGACATCTTTGTTATTTTGGTTTTATTAATTCTACTTCCGGTCACTTCAGACAAACTCATGCTCACTATTCAGCCAATAACGTAACGATTTGAAACGGATTATCCCAGAGTCTCTTGTCTCCCGGGTGGGGAACGTAGATGCTGTAATTCGAGCTTCGCCAGCAACCCCATTGACTTGTTTGAGGAAAAGTCAAACAAGGAGAACATACTATCCAGACTCCGCTCGGATATTTACGCATGCGTACCTCAACCGGAATAATAATAATCCTGTTATTTGAAACGGATTATCCCAGAGTCTCTCGTTTCCCGGGTGGGGAACGTGGGCTCTGGGAACGAGATTGGAGGTGTCTGCTTAAAAAGGGTTGCACAGTAGGGGGTACGCATGTGGTGACCAGCCTTTTGTGTCTATATACGTAGTTTGTTTTCACTATAATTCTATAAAACAATCAATACAGCACTAACTGACTTACAGGTTTTCTCTCGGTTAATCTCAAGTGTTGATTATTACTGTTATTAAAGAAAATGTTAATTTTGATATGGATTAATCCACTTAAGGTGGCTCCCTATAGTTTCAATAAATACGCGCTATTTCATACGCTCATTATCTAATGTTATTCACAAGTTTAAAAATGTGTTAGATAAATACTAAGTAGACCTTACTATAGCAGAACTATCGCAGATATAAAATATCTACCAAAAAATTCAATTATTTGCTGTTACCATGGTAATAATGACGTTGGAACTTTGGTATATTTTAAAATATTGCATAATTGAAGCGGCATGTCTTCAGTTTGCTTCGGTGAAATTTTTAAAAATTACTGAGATGATAGATACTGTTGTGGAGAATATCCATGCACAAAATCAGAGAGGGTTGTATGGACAGATTTTTCGCTATAAAAATTATCGATTTAAAAAAGTTCTGTCTTATGAAATTTTTTAAAAATGATATATACTTTAGAACTTTTTATAAACTACTTATTTACAAAATTTTCGCAAAATTCACCGAAGAAAACGTCTACAAGTCTAACATCTATGTCGACGCGGTCATAGAATTTCGAATCGACAAGATCGCTATTTACGCATGCGTAGCGATACTGTTTCTAGTCACCAGTTCCCTATTGAAATTACCGTAGGGAGCCACCTTAAGAGAGGTTAATTTGCTCACTGGAGCCCAAGATAGGTGTCCGTTTCCGCTTAAGAGGGGTGTCCGCGTAAAAGGGGTTGTAACTTGTAACTATAGTGTTGTATTAAATAAATTACTGGATCCTCGCCGAAGTGTCCGCTTAAACACACTTGACACTCCAATCTAGTGTCTTTATCAAGGGTGATTGTTGTGAAGACAGGTCCCGGGAGTACATTGGCCAGACTAAACGCCAGTAGCCTTCATCTTCTTAAGCTGGATTTCCACCAGGCGAAAAATATCGCGCGCTCGACTTTTCTATTGTACAAATTGAATAGTTTTCTACTTCGTTCCACATGGAAACTCACAAGACAAAAGAAAATCAAATAAAAATTAAGTTTGTTTAATTTGAAAGAACTCGTAAAATTGTAATAGAAGATCTTTTACAACTTTTTCGTGTCTTTCTTCGTTTTCAAGATATTTCAATTTGTTTAATATGCAAATGAGATGGGCTCTGACGTCATGAGCAGGGTACAGTATTTTTACACAAAGCAACATCAGTTATGAAACGTTCAGTGTCACAAGGACGTTTTTATGTGCAAAGTTTCAAGTGATTTCGGTGAACAAATTTAGAGATATAACTGATTTTGCTACGTGTGAAAACTACTGTACCCTGCTCATGACGTCAGAGACCGTCTCATTTACATATTAAACAAATTGAAATATCTTGATTCTTTCAAATTAGACAAACTTAATTTTTGTTGCCAATGTCCTTTAATCGATAACGTATAAATATGGGACCTGACTTCACAACGAACACTACTTGTTAGAATGGAGAGTCGAAACGTTGGATCATGCATGAACAATAACTTTTTGTACCTACTGCGCATGCGAGTAGATACTATGTCGGCATGCAAGGTTTTCCGATGTTAGTTAAGTAACAATAGAATATTCTTCAAGACCAATCAAATTTCAAAAGGTTTTTCCGATCACATCTCGACTTTTTAAGCTGTGCTAAACAATTTTTAAAGGGATCCCCGCGTGTATAAATAAGCATCATGGGCGTTGTCATCTTGGAGTTGATGACGTAAAATGGTTGCACGGTAGTGGTGTACGTCGGATCGGATTGACCCCTTGTAATCCGAGGGTTTGCCAAAACTGTCAATCCGAATCCGATCCGATCCGAAGCCAAAAAATCGTAGTCCGATCCGATCCGAAAACAGCTGCTCAAATCCGATCCGATCCAAGAAAATTAAAACACCGGATATATGTTGCAATAATTGCGCAAACTTTCCGAAAAGGAAACCAATGAACAAATAAAATTAAGAAAACTACTATACAATAATAATCTTATGTAATAATAGCTTTCATATATTGTGCAACGTGCATACAACTAGTGAATTTGTTAATTTTGTGACAAAAACAATGACAAAAGTGAATCTGATGCGGGTAAAAAAGTGCAAAATCCGATCCGAGAAAAAAAGAACAAAATCCGATCCGATCCGAACGATAAAAGTTTAGTCCGAATCCGATCGGATTCGCACACCTCTATTGCACGGCTTATTGTCTAAGAGTATTATACCTTGTCTTGCCAATGCGATCTAGCAATAACTTCATGATATGGAATACACGTAAAAGCAACCTAAAAAAGAATTACATAATTCAGTTATTATAAAACTAAATTAAACTCTTTTTGGGTGGCATCCAACTCTCAAGTCTAATGTATTTTACTGTGGCTAAATGTAATTTAAGCAAGGTAAAAAAGGAGACAATGCTAGTCAGTGGCCACTCATTATAATTTGTGGGGATTATTCAGCACTCATCAAAGTCTTGTCAGCGTGGTCTGAGCTTGACTGGTTTTGCGCGCGCTATCTATTTATTAGATATTTGGTCAGTAGTCACTCATTATAATTTGTGGGGATTATCTCAGCGCTTATGATGGAAAATTATCGACCAGCACGTGACGCGTCTCAGCCAATGAGAACACACGATTTCAACGGAAGTAACTTGTGCCATATAATAAAAGTTCTTATTCAATTCACACGCAACGCAGATATTTTTACACAGAACGTTCTAAGTCCCGCCCAGCAACGTCTGACATTTTGCCTGGAAACGTCTTAATCAACTGTTGCAACTAACGCGGTTAAACCTGAATGAACGTGAATCCGCTGTGAGGCGTTGCCCAAACTTTTAAATTTGCCCATGACAACATTCAAATTCTCACATGACAACGTTTCGAATTTCCCTTGGCAACTTGTGCGTTTTAACGATCAAACTTTTAAATAAACTATCTATCTCCAAGCTCAACTGAAAATCGCAGTAAGTTACCATTGAATATTTGGGTATGAAAGTATTGGGCATTAACCAGTGAAAGAAGTTGTCAATCTTTTTCTTTATCAGGAATAACTGAGAATTCACAGATGATCTCATCTGAAATAAAAAGACGTTAGTTCAGTAATTTTGGGTTCGAGACCCGAGTTTAACTTACGACAGCTTGTGCAGCAAAAACAAACCCAACGTTACCAACTTCAATTAGCTGGAAGCACTGTACTAGCGTAGAAAAACACACCTCAATGTAGTTTTGCATTGAGAGATCACAAATTGCTTTCACGTCTGTGCTTCTCGACTGAGTAAAAGCTTCCATTGCTAAACCTACACAGAATCGAAGAAAAACAGATAATGATGAAAAACATGATGAAGACAACGAAGGTGGTGTCGTTGTTGTTGATGATGATGACGATGATGATGACGACGATGATGATGATGACGATGATGATGACGATGATGATGATGACGACGATGATGATGATGACGACGATGATGATGATGACGACGATGATGATGATGATGATGATGACGATGATGACGATGATGATGATGATGATGATGCCGATGATAAAGTGAATGGTTTAGGAGTATTATTAATAATACCGAGAGTGAAGTCTTTACGGTAGAATATTAAACCGAGGTCTTGCTGTATTGACCGAGCGATAGCGAGGTTAATACGTTCAAGACCGAGATTTAATATTTTACCGTAAAGACCGAACGGTCGAGGTTATTAAGTAGTTTATTATTTGGCACTTTTTATTTCAAAATCAATCTTGTATTTCTTGGTCTTCGCTTCCTTTAACTTCGTCAAAACACCGAACTAGCGTTATTTTCTTCTGTTTCTTTCTCGTCTGGATACTAGAATTTACTTGTAATGTTCACCGTCGTTTACTTAATTTATTTTCGTCGTTTTTCGGCAATAAAAGTTTCTTATTAGGATTTTTTGTTTGTTTCCAATCGTAGGGCATTAACAATTTTCATAATGCCCGCGGGCATTACGGAGAAATCTCGCCACGTCAGCAACCAATCACAGCGCGTGATTTCACCAGAAGTAATCCGTGCCATATAATAAAACATGTTTATGAAATGCATAGTTTCATAATGACAATAATAATGATGATAATGACGATGATGATAATAATAATGACGATGATGATGATAATGTTAATGATGATGATAATAACAATGATAATAAGGATAAGCTACTGATCACTGTTCTGCACAATGCTTACCAAAGTCATCGTCAAACTTTTCAAGAAAGTCATTAAATATACGGCAATCTTCCAACCCCTAGACAACAGACCAGAAGTCACGGTTGATCTAGATAGTCTTTTCTTCCTGTATAATTGTCCCAGGTGTTTATATAGAGACGGCAAGACCTAGTAAGAGGACTAGATTTCACGTCGCAGTTACACGATGATTCTCTAGCCTTTCGAAAAGGGCTCGCCTTGCATGCTGATGCGTATAATAACTCTTCTCAGCCCTCCTAAGAAAGCCTGCCCTCTTGAAAGCTGTTTATATGAAAAACTCTCAGCCCATGGGAAGCCCAGTCCTCTTTAAAGGTCAACTAAACCTTTTGAGCAAAAGTAAAGAAAAATATGAATTTCGAGGTAAAGAAAATAATTTATCAGCGAAGCCTTCTTAGGTCCTCCTGAAGCATGACCGCGTTTCTAGGAGAATGGGTACTCCATTGTCTTTGACGTCATACCGGTAAAACCCACCAATCACCTTGTTGTTTGTTACCGGTATGACATCACAAGGTACTAGTACCAGTCTTTATTTCGACGCGGTCGTCGTTCACATGAGTTCAGCAAAAGGAGCAAAAACTCAAACTTAGACACTTCATAAAACTGGAACCGAGTGACTGGTTTCAATTATTTATTCAGTTTTAGATTGAACTTTCCCGACTTTAAACGGAAAATAGAATAACCTGGTAACGTATAGTTGCCCTTTAAGCATAGTTTAAGCCCTAATCAAACGAGAACGCAAGTCATCGCAAGTTGGCAGTCACGAATTTCTGTGGAGGTCGTTCGAACTACCAAAATTAACAAAATAAAGTTTCATGAGCGTTTTAAACAAGTTTTAACTTTGTCACGGTACATGATATTTTCGGGAAATTATTCAGAGCGGCTGGCTGAGATAGCGTGACTGCCAACTTACGATGACTTGCGTTCTCGTTTGATTAGGGGCCCTTTATATGAAAAACTTCCAGCTCTCCTAAGCGCGACGTCTGGGGTGGTCAATAGCGACATCTCACCTAAAAGAGCGGGCACTTCTTTCAAATAAACCAAAACAAATTTTACATCTGATCCAAAAAAACCCAGTTGCTTTTGTTTCCCCGTGACTCGAGAGAAAACATAAGTAACTTACACAGTTCATTCCTTGACCATAAAATGGCACCATAGCGTGAGCTGCATCACCAAAGAACGCTACCTTGTCGTTTACGTGATAAGGATCACACTAGGCAGAGATTTCGTTAATTAAAATTTAGCAACGAAGACAATACCGTATATACAGTGTGTATAAAAAAACCCGGAACCTTTAGAAAAAATGAATTAGTATCCTGTTCAAACAACCTATTGTAGTAGTTTGAAAGCCCTAAACACCTCTGAGCCACGAATGCGTAAAAAACACGGTCTTATACACCTGGGAAATTAAGATAACTTGAAGTGTATACATGGTGAAAGTTACCCTGCGAGCAGAGCCTTCTTTTCCTTATTACTTCGCTGAGAGGAAGAAAAATAGGCTCTGCTGTATTCGTGTTTGGCTTCGTCCAAGATTTAGGACGAAGTAACCCGTTTAAGACCCGTTTAACCGGTTCTCATTTTGTTTTCTGCTCTGATTGGGACTGTGTTCGAGATTGTAACCAAGCAACTGACATGCATGCGCAATGGAAACCAGTCACGAATACAGGAGAGCCTACTTTTCTTCCTCAGCGAAGAAATAAGGAAAAGAAGGCTCTGCTCGCAGGGTAGGTGAAAGTATTTAAAAGCTTTTTCCCTTCCTGTTTAACTTGTGTGCTGATTAATTTATAACGCAGCGCTTTTAGCGCTTTCAAACTACTACAATAGGTTGTTTTAAAAGAATACTAATTCATTTTCTAAGGGTTCCGGGTTTTTTTTATATACACTGTAGAAAGGACAAACATTGATATTGCCAGATATACCTTAACGGAAACCATATTTCCAACAACGTTAGTTAAGTATTCTTTAATCAAATGATCTCTGAAGTAAAATAAAAAATAAATATAGTTATTAATAACTGATATACAAGGGGTGGACAAAAAAAAGGGGGCATCATTGAAAGTATGATTAATGTGCATTATATAACTTTTATGAGTACAGAAAAATATGTAAAGTTATATATTTTTAGAATGCATGCGTCAAGATCTGCTCAGATATGATATGAAATTCTAATTTTATCCATTGATTTAAAAAATATATTAATTTTTCATGATTTTCAATCTTGTAATAAATGAAGTGAATCTTAGTTCGACTTATTCCAATTGGTCTTCAAAATGATTAATGGAGTTTGTATACTATGAAAGTGTTATAACAGCAAAATAGTTAGATATTTTGTTGCCATTTCACTTGATTTCACTTCAGCTTCACAGCGTGGCATGCTTTCAAAGTTAATGTATTTTTTAAACCAATTTCAAAAACTCATTAATAATTCATGAGGAAAACACAAAGGAAATCAGTACCATGTCCATGGTTTTATACCTGATAAAAATTCTTGACGTCAGAAAGAATACTAATGAACATACAATTTTATATAAAGAATACTAATGAACATAACATCCAATAACGAATCGTTTTTGAAGCCATTCAAAACACTCGCATCACGTGTTTTATCAGATCTAAAACACTCGGGCTGCGCCCTCGTGGTTTTAAATCTGATAAAACACTCCTACTCGTGTTTTAAATATTACAACAAAATTAGAATTGGATATCATATTTGAGCAGATATTGACGCATCACGCATTCTAAAATATATCACTTCACATTTTTTCTTTTCTCGAATAATAATTATTCCACATTAACCATATTTTTAATGATGGCCACTTTTTTTGTCCACCCCCTGTAATTATCAATTCACTTAGTAAATCCAGTAGAGTGGAGCAATGTACTTTCCATATAAAGGAATTGAATCTGGAAACTCTTTCTGGAAAAATGCTATGATATCCTCCTAGAAATTTCATAACATAAGTCAGATCTCAGATGTGCGTTATTTAACGGTAAGATAAACGCTAACAATGTAGTTAGCAATATACCACCGCGATTCCTACAAAGCACTGCAATTGCTATATATACCACTACTACAACTACCTGACCAGCTGCTACTGTTGCTGCCACTGCGCGGCTGCTGCTGCTACTTCTGACGCTGCTACTGTTGCTGCTACTATTGTTGCTGTTGCTACTTCTCTTATTGTTGCTGCTGCTGCTGCTGTTGCTGCTGCTGCTACTGTTGCCGCTGTTGTTACTGCTGCTAGTATTGTTGCTGTCGCTGCTGTTGTTACAGCTGCTAGTATTGTTGCTGCTGCTGTTTGCTACTATTGTTGCTGATGCTATTGTTGTTGTTGCTGCTGCTGCTACTGTTGCTGTTGCTACTGTTGTTGCTGCTGCAGTTGTTCTTGCTGCTGTTACCACTGTTGCTGCCACTGCTACTACTGCTGCTGTTGTTGCTGCTGCTTTTGTTGCTGCTGTTGCTGTTGTTGCCACTGTTGCTGCTGCTACTGTTGCTTCTGCTGCCGCTACTGTTGCTTCTGCTACTGTTGCTGCTGCTGCTGCTACTGTTGCTTCTGCTACTGTTGCTGCTGCTGCTGCTACTGTTGCTACTACTGCTGCTTCTGCTACTGTTGCTGCTGCTGCTACTGTTGCTACTGCTGCTGTTGCTGCGACTGCTACTGTTGCTTCTGCTACTGTTGCTGCTGCTACTGTTGCTTCTGCTACTGTTGCTGCGGCTGCTGCTACTACTACTGTTGCTTCTACTACTGTTGCTTCTACTACTGTTGCTGCTGCTACTACTGTTGTTTCTGCTATTGTTGCTGCTGCTGTTACTGTTGCTGCTGCTGCTACTGTTGCTGCTACTGCTACTGTTGCTGCTACTGCTACTGTTGCTGCTGCTACTGTTGCTTCGGCTACTGTTGCTGTTGCTTCTGCTGCTTGTGCTACTGTTGCTGCTGCTGCTGCTACTGTTGCTTCTGCTACTGTTGCTGCTGCTGCTGCTGCTGCTACTACTACTGTTGCTTCTACTACTGTTGCTGCTACTACTGTTGCTGCTGCTGCTACTGTTGCTTCTGCTATTGTTGCTGCTGCTGTTACTGTTGCTGCTACTGTTGCTGCTACTGCTACTGTTGCTTCTGCTACTGTTGCTTCTGCTACTGTTGCTGCTGCTGCTTCTGTTGCTGCTGCTGCTTCTGTTGCTGCTGCTGCTTCTGTTGCTGCTGCTGCTACTGTTGCTGCGGCTACTGTTGCTGCTGCTACTGTTGCTGCTGCTGCTACTGTTGCTACTACTGTTGCTTCTGCTATTGTTGCTGCTGCTGTTACTGTTGCTACTACTGTTGCTTCTGCTACTGCTGCTACTGCTACTACTACTGCTGTTGCTGCCACTACTGTTGCTCAAACGATGCCTAAAATAAGATGGCTACTTATGCAGTTGCTGCAGCTGCTACTACCGCTTATACTGTGCATACACTACTGCTTATAATAATGATAAATCATACTAGCCATACATACTTCTGTTTCAATATTTTCAAATATTTCAAAAGGCATAAAAAGTGTACATGTGAATGACTTATCCTACAGAAAGGCAAACAAAAAGGTCAAACCAAACTCTTCTGGACAAAATGGCTGTCATCTAGAACTTCAGCTTATTATGCACGACATACCTGGTTTGGCAAGGCTATCATCATAAAACTATGCCTTGGCCAAATATGAAGACCATTAGATTCCATGGCATACTGTAAAAAAATTTAGAATTAAAATGAATGTTTATAACATTGAGAGGCCACAGTATTTTACCCTCAGCTCCCAACACATACTGGCACCATAGCCAACACCGTCAACACTATCATCACCAACACCATTGTCACCATCACCAACATTACCATGATTACTATCATCACCATCTTCACCATCACCACCAACAACACTGTTGTCACCATCATCATATCATCACTATCACCATCACCATCACCACAACCATTGCCACTTTTACCATCATGACCAACACCATCATCACTAACACCATTACCAACACAATCATTACCATCAGTCCATCACCACCACTATTACCAACACCAATATCACCAACACGGTACACCATCACCATCATCACAACCAGCACCATCATCACCAACAATATTGTCACCATCACCAACACCATTTATCACCAACACCATCATCAATACTACCATCACTAATAACACCAACACCATCAACACGGTGATGGTGATCATTAACACCATCACAAATCCAAACACCAATACAAACACCTGGAAACAGACATTCTGATTTTGTTAAAAAAAAGTTCAACACCCAAACTTACCTCTCCATTCTTTGGCAACATGCATAATTCTTTGTAACCATGGGGTATGTATTCTTGGCTATAATTAAACCTAAAACACATTTCAAGAAATTATTTCAAACCCATCCAGCTTACATTGCTTGTAAAATGTGTATTTTGTGTAATTAAGTGACAGCATTCTCTATTATAAGAATGGTGATGCAGCAATTAAATTTATTTACCTGGTTTTTCTCATAATTTCTTTCCTTACAACAGAGTTAGAACCATCATTTCCAAATATAATATCAGCCTCAACTTCTCTTTCCATATTATCATTTCTAAAAAGTCACACAAAACAATCACACAATTTCCTTTGTGTCTTTCTCATGAATTATTATTGATTTAAAAAATATGTATACCGTTATTACAGCACAGGCTACAGCACATAATTCAAGGCTAAGTATGCACCTGTACATACATTTTAAAATTTAACTTTCCATTTTCAATATCCATAGCAACAAGTCTGTGTTCACAATGCAAGTTCACTTTTGGAAGTTTTTCTGCCACTAGAGAATTTACGAGAAAAAATATTCTTGATATTTGTAGGAATTACTAATAAAGTAACACTAAGCGAAGAGATAGCTGTTACTAAGAGATTGGACAGCCTTTGAAAACAAATCGCAACAAAATCGCAACAAAATCGCAACAAAATCGCAACAAATCGCAACAAATCAAATCACCACAAATCGCAACAAATCGCAACAAATCACAACAAAGCGCAACAAATCGCAACAAATCATAACAAATCATAACAAATCGCAACAAATCGCAACAGATCACAACAAATCGCAACAAATCGCAACAAATCACAACAAATCGCAACAAATCGCAACATAGAGCAACATAGAGCAACATAGAGCAACATAGAGCAACATAGAGCAACATAGAGCAACAAATCGCGACAAATCGCAACAGATCGCAACAGATCACAACAAATCGCAACAAATCACAACAAATCACAACAAATCACAACAAATCACAACAAATCGCAACAAATCACAACAAATCGCAACAAATTATAACAAATCATAACAAATCATAACAAATCGCAACATAGAGCAACATAGAGCAACATAGAGCAACATAGAGCAACAAATCGCAACATAGAGCAACAAATCGCAACAGATCGCAACAAATCGCAACAAATCGCAACAAACCACAACAAATCACAACAAATCGTAACAAATCACAACAAATCAAATCACAACACAACAAATCGCAACAAATCACAACAAATCGCAACAAATCACAACAAATCACAACAACAAATCACAACAACAAATCACAACAAATCGCAACAAATCACAACAACAAATCGCAACAAATCGCAACAAATCGCAACAAATCACAACAAATCACAACAAATCACAACAAATCACAACAACAAATCGCAACAAATCGCAACAAATCACAACAAATCACAACAAATCACAACAAATCGCAACAAATCGCAACAAATCACAACATATCACAACATAGAGTAACAAATCGCAACAAATCACAACAAAACACAACAAATCACAACAAATCACAACAACAAATCGCAACAAATCACAACAACAAATCGCAACAAATCACAACAAATCAAATCACAACACAACACAACAAATCGCAACAAATCACAACAAATCGCAACAAATCGCAACAAATCACAACAAATCAAATCACAACACAACACAACACAACAAATCGCAACAAATCACAACAAATCGCAACAAATCGCAACAAATCACAACAACAAATCACAACAAATCGCAACAAATCACAACAACAAATCGCAAAAAATCACAACAAATCACAACAAATCACAACAAATCACAACAACAAATCGCAACAAATCGCAACAAATCACAACAACAAATCGCAACAAATCACAACAGATCACAACATAGAGCAACAAATCGCAACAAATCACAACAAATCACAACAACAAATCGCAACAAATCGCAACAAATCACAACAAATCACAACAAATCACAACAACAAATCCCAACAAATCGCAACAAATCACAACAGATCACAACATAGAGCAACATAGAGCAACAAATCGCAACATAGAGCAACAAATCGCAACAAATCACAACAAATCAAAACAAATCACAACAACAAATCGCAACAAATCACAACAACAAATCGCAACAAATCACAACAACAAATCACAACAAATCGCAAAAAATCGCAACAAATCACAACAACAAATCGCAACAAATCACAACAAATCACAACAACAAATCGCAACAAATCGCAACAAATCACAACAACAAATCGCAACAAATCACAACAGATCACAACATAGAGCAACAAATCGCAACAAATCACAACAAATCACAACAACAAATCGCAACAAATCGCAACAAATCACAACAAATCACAACAACAAATCCCAACAAATCGCAACAAATCACAACAGATCACAACATAGAGCAACATAGAGCAACATAGAGCAACAAATCGCAACAAATCGGAACAAATCGCAACAAATCGCAACAAATCACAACAAATCAAAACAAATCACAACAAATCACAACAACAAATCGCAACAAATCACAACAACAAATCACAACAAATTGCAACAAATCGCAACAAATCGCAACAAATCACAACAAATCAAATCACAACACAACACAACAAATCGCAACAAATCACAACAAATCGCAACAAATCACAACAAATCGCAACAAATCACAACAACAAATCGCAAAAAATCACAACAAATCACAACAAATCACAACAAATCACAACAACAAATCGCAACAAATCACAACAACAAATCGCAACAAATCACAACAGATCACAACATAGAGCAACAAATCGCAACAAATCACAACAAATCACAACAAATCACAACAACAAATCGCAACAAATCACAACAAATCACAACAACAAATCCCAACAAATCGCAACAAATCACAACATAGAGCAACAAATCGCAACAAATCACAACAAATCAAAACAAATCACAACAACAAATCGCAACAAATCACAACAACAAATCGCAACAAATCACAACAAATCGCAACAAATCGCAACAAATCACAACAAATCACAACAACAAATCGCAACAAATCACAACAAATCACAACAAATCACAACAACAAATCACAACAACAAATCCCAACAAATCGCAACAATTCACAACAGATCACAACATAGAGCAACATAGAGCAACAAATTGCAACAAATCACAACAAATCAAAACAAATCACAACAACAAATCGCAACAAATCACAACAACAAATCGCAACAAATCACAACAACAAATCACAACAAATCGCAACAAATCGCAACAAATCACAACAACAAATCGCAACATAGAGCAACATAGAGCAACATAGAGCAACATAGAGCAACATAGAGCAACATAGAGCAACAAATCGCAACAGATCGCAACAGATCACAACAAATCGCAACAAATCACAACAAATCACAACAAATCACAACAAATCGCAACAAATCACAACAAATCACAACAAATCGCAACAAATTATAACAAATCATAACAAATCGCAACAAATCGCAACAAATCGCAACATAGAGCAACATAGAGCAACATAGAGCAACAAATCGCAACATAGAGCAACAAATCGCAACAGATCACAACAAATCGCAACAAATAGCAACAAATCGCAACAAATCGCAACAAACCACAACAAATCACAACAAATCGCAACAAATCGCAACAAATCGCAACAAATCACAACAACAAATCACAACAACAAATCGCAACAAATCACAACAACAAATCGCAACAAATCGCAACAAATCGCAACAAATCACAACAAATCACAACAAATCACAACAAATCACAACAACAAATCGCAACAAATCGCAACAAATCACAACAAATCACAACAAATCGCAACAAATCGCAACAAATCACAACAGATCACAACATAGAGCAACAAATCACAACAAATCACAACAAATCACAACAACAAATCGCAACAAATCACAACAAATCAAAACAAATCACAACAAATCACAACAACAAATCGCAACAAATCAAAACAAATCACAACAAATCGCAACAAATCACAACAAATCGCAACAAATCGCAACAAATCACAACAACAAATCGCAACAAATCACAACAACAAATCGCAACAAATCGCAACAAATCACAACAAATCACAACAAATCACAAGAACAAATCGCAACAAATCGCAACAAATCACAACAAATCACAACAAATCGCAACAAATCGCAACAAATCACAACAGATCACAACATAGAGCAACAAATCGCAACAAATCACAACAAATCACAACAAATCACAACAACAAATCGCAACAAATCACAACAAATCAAAACAAATCACAACAAATCACAACAACAAATCGCAACAAATCACAACAACAAATCGCAACAAATCACAACAACAAATCGCAACAAATCACAACAAATCACAACAACAAATCGCAACCGAAATCACAACAACAAATCCCAACAAATCGCAACAAATCACAACAGATCACAACATAGAGCAACATAGAGCAACAAATCGCAACAAATCGCAACATAGAGCAACAAATCGCAACAGATCACAACAAATCGCAACAAATCGCAACAAATCGCAACAAACCACAACAAATCACAACAAATCGCAACAAATCACAACAAATCAAATCACAACACAACACAACAAATCGCAACAAATCAAAACAAATCGCAACAAATCGCAACAAATCACAACAAATCACAACAACAAATCACAACAACAAATCACAACAAATCGCAACAAATCGCAACAAATCACAACAAATCACAACAACAAATCGCAACAAATCGCAACAAATCGCAACAAATCACAACAAATCACAACAACAAATCGCAACAAATCGCAACAAATCACAACAAATCACAACAAATCGCAACAAATCGCAACAAATCACAACAGATCACAACATAGAGCAACAAATCGCAACAAATCACAACAAATCACAACAAATCACAACAACAAATCCCAACAAATCGCAACAAATCACAACAGATCACAACATAGAGCAACATAGAGCAACATAGAGCAACAAATCGCAACAAATCGGAACAAATCGCAACAAATCACAACAAATCAAAACAAATCACAACAAATCACAACAACAAATCGCAACAAATCACAACAACAAATCACAACAAATTGCAACAAATCGCAACAAATCGCAACAAATCACAACAAATCAAATCACAACACAACACAACAAATCGCAACAAATCACAACAAATCGCAACAAATCACAACAACAAATCGCAAAAAATCACAACAAATCACAACAAATCACAACAAATCACAACAAATCACAACAACAAATCGCAACAAATCACAACAACAAATCGCAACAAATCACAACAGATCACAACATAGAGCAACAAATCGCAACAAATCACAACAAATCACAACAAATCACAACAAATCACAACAACAAATCGCAACAAATCGCAACAAATCACAACAAATCACAACAACAAATCCCAACAAATCGCAACAAATCACAACATAGAGCAACAAATCGCAACAAATCGCAACATAGAGCAACAAATCGCAACAAATCACAACAAATCAAAACAAATCACAACAACAAATCGCAACAAATCACAACAACAAATCGCAACAAATCACAACAAATCGCAACAAATCGCAACAAATCACAACAACAAATCGCAACAAATCACAACAAATCACAACAACAAATCACAACAACAAATCCCAACAAATCGCAACAATTCACAACAGATCACAACATAGAGCAACATAGAGCAACAAATCGCAACAAATCGCAACATAGAGCAACAAATTGCAACAAATCACAACAAATCAAAACAAATCACAACAAATCACAACAACAAATCGCAACAAATCACAACAACAAATCGCAACAAATCACAACAACAAATCACAACAAATCGCAACAAATCGCAACAAATCACAACAACAAATCGCAACAAATCGCAACATAGAGCAACATAGAGCAACATAGAGCAACATAGAGCAACATAGAGCAACATAGAGCAACATAGAGCAACAAATCGCAACAGATCGCAACAGATCACAACAAATCGCAACAAATCACAACAAATCACAACAAATCACAACAAATCGCAACAAATCACAACAAAACACAACAAATCGCAACAAATTATAACAAATCATAACAAATCATAACAAATCGCAACAAATCGCAACAAATCGCAACATAGAGCAACATAGAGCAACATAGAGCAACAAACCGCAACATAGAGCAACAAATCGCAACAGATCACAACAAATCGCAACAAATAGCAACAAATCGCAACAAATCGCAACAAACCACAACAAATCACAACAAATCGCAACAAATCGCAACAAATCGCAACAAATCACAACAACAAATCACAACAACAAATCGCAACAAATCACAACAACAAATCGCAACAAATCGCAACAAATCGCAACAAATCACAACAAAACACAACAAATCGCAACAAATTATAACAAATCATAACAAATCATAACAAATCGCAACAAATCGCAACAAATCGCAACATAGAGCAACATAGAGCAACATAGAGCAACAAACCGCAACATAGAGCAACAAATCGCAACAGATCACAACAAATCGCAACAAATAGCAACAAATCGCAACAAATCGCAACAAACCACAACAAATCACAACAAATCGCAACAAATCGCAACAAATCGCAACAAATCACAACAACAAATCACAACAACAAATCGCAACAAATCACAACAACAAATCGCAACAAATCGCAACAAATCGCAACAAATCACAACAAATCACAACAAATCACAACAAATCACAACAACAAATCGCAACAAATCGCAACAAATCACAACAAATCACAACAAATCGCAACAAATCACAACAGATCACAACATAGAGCAACAAATCGCAACAAATCACAACAAATCACAACAACAAATCGCAACAAATCACAACAAATCAAAACAAATCACAACAAATCACAACAACAAATCGCAACAAATCAAAACAAATCACAACAAATCGCAACAAATCACAACAAATCGCAACAAATCGCAACAAATCACAACAACAAATCGCAACAAATCACAACAACAAATCGCAACAAATCGCAACAAATCGCAACAAATCGCAACAACAAATCGCAACAAATCACAACAATCACAAGACAAATCGCAACAAATCGCAAAACAAATCACAACAAATCACAACAAATCGCAACAAATCACAACAGATCACAACATAGAGAGCAACAAATCGCAACAAATCACAACAACAAATCGCAACAAATCGCAACAAATCACAACAAATCACAACAAATCGCAACAATCACAACAAATCAAATCACAACAAATCACAACAAATCGCAACAAAGCACAACAAGAAATCGCAACAAATCGCAACAAATCACAACAAATCACAACAAATCGCAACAAATCACAACAACAAATCGCAACAAATCACAACAAATCACAACAAATCACAACAACAAATCGCAACCGAAATCACAACAACAAATCCCAACAAATCGCAACAAATCACAACAGATCACAACATAGAGCAACATAGAGCAACAAATCGCAACAAATCGCAACATAGAGCAACAAATCGCAACAGATCACAACAAATCGCAACAAATCGCAACAAATCGCAACAAACCACAACAAATCACAACAAATCGCAACAAATCACAACAAATCAAATCACAACACAACACAACAAATCGCAACAAATCAAAACAAATCGCAACAAATCGCAACAAATCACAACAAATCACAACAACAAATCACAACAACAAATCACAACAAATCGCAACAAATCGCAACAAATCACAACAACAAATCGCAACAAATCGCAACAAATCGCAACAAATCACAACAAATCACAACAACAAATCGCAACAAATCGCAACAAATCACAACAAATCACAACAAATCGCAACAAATCGCAACAAATCACAACAGATCACAACATAGAGCAACAAATCACAACAAATCACAACAAATCACAACAACAAATCGCAACAAATCACAACAAATCAAAACAAATCACAACAAATCACAACAACAAATCGCAACAAATCAAAACAAATCACAACAAATCGCAACAAATCACAACAAATCGCAACAAATCGCAACAAATCACAACAACAAATCGCAACAAATCACAACAACAAATCGCAACAAATCGCAACAAATCACAACAAATCACAACAAATCACAACAACAAATCGCAACAAATCGCAACAAATCACAACAAATCACAACAAATCGCAACAAATCGCAACAAATCACAACAAATCACAACAAATCAAATCGCAACAAATCACAACAAATCGCAACAAATCACAACAACAAATCGCAACAAATCACAACAAATCAAAACAAATCACAACAAATCACAACAACAAATCGCAACAAATCACAACAACAAATCGCAACAAATCACAACAACAAATCGCAACAAATCACAACAAATCACAACAACAAATCGCAACCGAAATCACAACAACAAATCCCAACAAATCGCAACAAATCACAACAGATCACAACATAGAGCAACATAGAGCAACAAATCGCAACAAATCGCAACATAGAGCAACAAATCGCAACAGATCACAACAAATCGCAACAAATCGCAACAAATCGCAACAAACCACAACAAATCACAACAAATCGCAACAAATCACAACAAATCAAATCACAACACAACACAACAAATCGCAACAAATCAAAACAAATCGCAACAAATCGCAACAAATCACAACAAATCACAACAACAAATCACAACAACAAATCACAACAAATCGCAACAAATCGCAACAAATCACAACAACAAATCGCAACAAATCGCAACAAATCGCAACAAATCACAACAAATCACAACAACAAATCGCAACAAATCGCAACAAATCACAACAAATCACAACAAATCGCAACAAATCGCAACAAATCACAACAAATCACAACATAGAGCAACAAATCGCAACAAATCACAACAAATCACAACAAATCACAACAACAAATCCCAACAAATCGCAACAAATCACAACAGATCACAACATAGAGCAACATAGAGCAACATAGAGCAACAAATCGCAACAAATCGGAACAAATCGCAACAAATCGCAACAAATCACAACAAATCAAAACAAATCACAACAAATCACAACAACAAATCGCAACAAATCACAACAACAAATCACAACAAATCGCAACAAATCGCAACAAATCGCAACAAATCACAACAAATCAAATCACAACACAACACAACAAATCGCAACAAATCACAACAAATCGCAACAAATCACAACAACAAATCGCAAAAAATCACAACAAATCACAACAAATCACAACAAATCACAACAAATCACAACAACAAATCGCAACAAATCACAACAACAAATCGCAACAAATCACAACAGATCACAACATAGAGCAACAAATCGCAACAAATCACAACAAATCACAACAAATCACAACAAATCACAACAACAAATCGCAACAAATCGCAACAAATCACAACAAATCACAACAACAAATCCCAACAAATCGCAACAAATCACAACATAGAGCAACAAATCGCAACAAATCGCAACATAGAGCAACAAATCGCAACAAATCACAACAAATCAAAACAAATCACAACAACAAATCGCAACAAATCACAACAACAAATCGCAACAAATCACAACAAATCGCAACAAATCGCAACAAATCACAACAACAAATCGCAACAAATCACAACAAATCACAACAACAAATCACAACAACAAATCCCAACAAATCGCAACAAATCACAACAGATCACAACATAGAGCAACATAGAGCAACAAATCGCAACAAATCGCAACATAGAGCAACAAATCGCAACAAATCACAACAAATCAAAACAAATCACAACAAATCACAACAACAAATCGCAACAAATCACAACAACAAATCGCAACAAATCACAACAACAAATCACAACAAATCGCAACAAATCGCAACAAATCCCAACAAATCGCAACAAATCGCAACATAGAGCAACAAATCGCAACAAATCGCGACAAGTCGCAACAAATCACAACAAATCGCAACAAATCGCAACAGATCACAACAAATCGCAAGAAATCGCAACAAATCACAACAAATCGCAACAAATCGCAACAAATCGCAACAAATCACAACAAATCCCAACAAATCGTAACAAATCGCAACAAACCACAACACATCGCAACAAATCACAACATAGACCAACAAATCGCAACAAATCACAACAAATCACAACAAATCGCAACAAATCACAACAAATCACAACACATCGCAACAAATCGCAACAAATCACAACAAATCAAATCGCAACAAATCACAACAAATCGCAACAAATCACAACAAATCGCAACAAATCGCAACAAATCGCAACAAATCGCAACAGATCACAACAAATCACAACAAATCAAATCGCAACAAATCACAACAAATCGCAACAAATCGCAACAAATCGCAACAAATCGCAACAAATCGCAACATAGAGCAACAAATCGCAACAAATCGCGACAAGTCGCAACAAATCACAACAAATCGCAACAAATCGCAACAGATCACAACAAATCGCAAGAAATCGCAACAAATCGCAACAAATCGCAACAAATCGCAACAAATCACAACAAATCACAACAAATCACAACAAATCACAATAAATCACAACAACAAATCGCAACAAATCACAACAAATCGCAACAGATCACAACAAATCAAATCTCAACAAATCGCAACAAATCCCAACAAATCGCAACAAATCACAACAAATCACAACAACAAATCGCAACAAATCGCAACAAATCGCAACAAATCACAACAAATCGCAACAAATCACAACAAATCACAACACATCGCAACAAATCGCAACAAATCACAACAAATCAAATCGCAACAAATCACAACAAATCGCAACAAATCACAACAAATCGCAACAAATCGCAACAAATCGCAACAGATCACAACAAATCACAACAAATCAAATCGCAACAAATCACAACAAATCGCAACAAATCGCAACAAATCGCAACAAATCCCAACAAATCGCAACAAATCGCAACATACAGCAACAAATCACAACAAATCGCAACAAATCGCAACAAATCGCAACAAATCACAACAAATCGCAAGAAATCGCAACAAATCACAACAAATCGCAACAAATCGCAACAAATCGCAACAAATCACAACAAATCACAACAAATCGTAACAAATCGCAACAAACCACAACACATCTCAACAAATCCCAACAAATCGCAACATAGAGCAACAAATCGCAACAAGTCGCAACAAATCGCAACAAATCACAACAAAATCGCAACAAATCGCAACAAATCGCAACAACAAATCGCAACAAATCTCAACAAATCCCAACAAATTCCAACAAATCGCAACATAGAGCAACAGATCGCAACAAATCGCGACAAGTCGCAACAAATCACAACAAATCGCAACAAATCGCAACAAATCGCAACAAATCGCAAGAAATCGCAACAGATCGCAACAAATCGCAACAAATCACAACAAATCGCAACAAATCGCAACAAATCGCAACAAATCACAACAAATCGCAACAAGTCGCAACAAATCACAACAAATCACAACAAATCGCAACAAATCACAACAAATCACAACAAATCGCAACAAATCGCAACAAGTCGCACCAAATCAAATCGTAACAAATCGCAACAAATCGCAACAGATCACAACAAATCAAATCGCAACAAATCGCAAAAAATCACAACAAATCGCAACAAATCGCAACAAATCGCAACAAGTCGCAACAAATCAAATCGTAACAAATCGCAACAGATCACAACAAATCACAACAAATCACAACAAATCGCAACAAATCGCAACAAATAGCAACAAATCGCAACAAATCAAATCGTAACAAATCGCAACAAATCACAACAAATCAAATCGCAACAAATCGCAACAGATCACAACAAATCACAACAAATCGCAACAGATCACAACAAATCACAACAAATCGCAACAAATCACAACAAATCACAACAACAAATCGCAACAAATCACAAGAAATCGCAACAGATCACAACAAATCACAACAAATCAAATCGCAACAAATCGCAACAAATCCCAACAAATCCCAACAAATCACAACAACAAATCGCAACAAATCACAACAAATCGCAACAAATCACAACACATCGCAACAAATCGCAACAAATCACAACAAATCGCAACAAATCGCAACAAATCGCAACAAATCAAATCGCAACAAATCGCAACAGATCACAACAAATCACAACAAATCACAACAAATCAAATTGCAACAAATCGCAACAAATCACAACAAATCACAACAAATCACAACAACAAATCGCAACAAATCGCAACAAATCACATACAACAAATCGCAACAAATAGCAACAAATCGCAACAAATCAAATCGTAACAAATCGCAACAAATCACAACACATCGCAACACATCGCAACAAATCGCAACAGATCACAACAAATCAAATCGCAACAAATCACAACAAATCGCAACAGATCACAACAAATCACAACAAATCACAAGAAATCGCAACAAATCACAACAAATCAAATCGCAACAAATCGCAACAGATCACAACAAATCACAACAAATCGCAACAAATCGCAACAAATCGCAACAAATCGCAACAAATCGCAACAAATCACAACAAATCACAACAAATCACAACAAATCACAACAAATCACAACAACAAATCGCAACAAATCACAACAAATCGCAACAAATCACAACAAATCAAATCGCAACAAATCGCAACAAATCGCAACAAATCACAACAAATCACAACAACAAATCGCAACAAATCGCAACAAATCGCAACAAATCGCAACAAATCGCAACAAATCACAACAAATCGCAACAAATCACAACAAATCACAACACATCGCAACAAATCGCAACAAATCACAACAAATCAAATCGCAACAAATCACAACAAATCGCAACAAATCACAACAAATCGCAACAAATCGCAACAAATCGCAACAGATCACAACAAATCACAACAAATCAAATCGCAACAAATCACAACAAATCGCAACAAATCGCAACAAATCGCAACAAATCCCAACAAATCGCAACAAATCGCAACATAGAGCAACAAATCGCAACAAATCGCGACAAGTCGCAACAAATCACAACAAATCGCAACAAATCGCAACAAATCACAACAAATCGCAACAAATCGCAACAAATCGCAACAAATCACAACAAATCGCAACAAATCGCAACAAATCACAACAAATCCCAACAAATCGTAACAAATCGCAACAAACCACAACACATCGCAACAAATCACAACATAGACCAACAAATCGCAACAAATCACAACAAATCGCAACAAATCGCAACAAATCACAACAAATCGCAACAAGTCGCAACAAATCACAACAAATCACAACAAATCAAATAGCAACAAATCCCAACAAATCGCAACAAATCTCAACAAATCCCAACAAATCGCAACATAGAGCAACAAATCGCAACAAGTCGCAACAAATCGCAACAAATCACAACAAATCGCAACAAATCACAACAAAATCGCAACAAATCGCAACAAATCGCAACAACAAATCGCAACAAATCTCAACAAATCCCAACAAATTCCAACAAATCGCAACATAGAGCAACAGATCGCAACAAATCGCGACAAGTCGCAACAAATCACAACAAATCGCAACAAATCGCAACAAATCGCAACAAATCGCAACAAATCGCAACAAATCGCAACAAATCGCAACAAATCAAATCGTAACAAATCGCAACAAATCGCAACAAATCGCAACAGATCACAACAAATCAAATCGGAACAAATCGCAAAAAATCACAACAAATCGCAACAAATCGCAACAAGTCGCAACAAATCAAATCGTAACAAATCGCAACAGATCACAACAAATCACAACAAATCACAACAAATCGCAACAAATCACAACAAATCGCAACAAATCGCAACAAGTCGCAACAAATCAAATCGTAACAAATCGCAACACATCGCAACAAATCACAACAAATCAAATCGCAACAAATCGCAACAGATCACAACAAATCACAACAAATCGCAACAAATCGCAACAAATCGCAACAAATCGCAACAAATCAAATCGTAACAAATCGCAACAAATCACAACAAATCCCAACAAATCGTAACAAATCGCAACAAATCACAACACAATCACAACAAATCACAACAAATCGCAACAAATCACAACAAATCACAACAAATCGCAACAAATCGCAACAAATCACAACAAATCGCAACAAGTCGCAACAAATCACAAGAAATCACAACAAATCAAATAGCAACAAATCCCAACAAATCGCAACAAATCTCAACAAATCCCAACAAATCGCAACATAGAGCAACAAATCGCAACAAGTCGCAACAAATCGCAACAAATCACAACAAAATCGCAACAAATCACAACAAAATCGCAACAAATCGCAACAAATCGCAACAACAAATCGCAACAAATCTCAACAAATCCCAACAAATTCCAACAAATCGCAACATAGAGCAACAGATCGCAACAAATCGCGACAAGTCGCAACAAATCACAACAAATCGCAACAAATCGCAACAAATCGCAACAGATCGCAACAAATCGCAACAAATCGCAACAAATCGCAACAAATCAAATCGTAACAAATCGCAACAAATCGCAACAAATCGCAACAAATCACAACAAATCAAATCGCAACAAATCACAACAAATCGCAACAAATCACAACAAATCGCAACAAATCGCAACAAGTCGCAACAAATCAAATCGTAACAAATCGCAACAGATCACAACAAATCACAACAAATCACAACAAATCGCAACAAATCACAACAAATCGCAACAAATCGCAACAAGTCGCAACAAATCAAATCGTAACAAATCGCAACAAATCGCAACAAATCACAACAAATCAAATCGCAACAAATCGCAACAGATCACAACAAATCACAACAAATCGCAACAAATCGCAACAAATCGCAACAAGTCGCAACAAATCAAATCGTAACAAATCGCAACAAATCACAACACATCACAACACATCGCAACACATCGCAACAAATCGCAACAAATCACAACAAATCACAACAAATCAAATCGCAACAAATCACAACAAATCGCAACAGATCACAACAAATCACAACAAATCACAAGAAATCGCAACAAATCACAACAAATCAAATCGCAACAAATCACAACAAATCGCAACAAATCACAACAAATCACAACAAATCGCAACAAATCGCAACAAATCACAACAAATCGCAACAAGTCGCAACAAATCACAACAAATCACAACAAATCAAATCGCAACAAATCACAACAAATCGCAACAAATCGCAACAAATCACAACAACAAATCCCAACAAATCGCAACAAATCGCAACAAATCGCAACAAATCGCGACAATCGCAACAAATCACAACAAATCGCAACAAATCCCAACAAATCAACAAATCGCAACAAATCGCAACAAATCGCAACAAATCACAACAAATCGCAACAAATCGCAACAAATCGCAACAAATCAAATCGTAACAAATCGCAACAAATCACAACAAATCACAACAAATCACAACAAATCGCAACAAATCGCAACAAATAGCAACAAATCGCAACAAATCAAATCGTAACAAATCGCAACAAATCGCAACAAATCACAACAAATCAAATCGCAACAAATCGCAACAAATCACAACAAATCACAACAAATCGCAACAAATCGCAACAATCACAACAAATCACAACAAATCGCAACAAATCACAACAAATCACAACAAATCGCAACAAATCGCAACAAATCGCAACAAATCGCAACAAATCACAACAAATCACAACAAATCAAATCACAACAAATCGCAACAAATCACAACAAATCACAACAAATCGCAACAAATCGCAACAAATCACAACAAATCGCAACAAATCGCAACAAATCGCAACAAATCAAATCGCAACAAATCGCAACAGATCACAACAAATCACAACAAATCACAACAAATCAAATTGCAACAAATCGCAACAAATCACAACAAATCACAACAAATCACAACAACAAATCGCAACAAATCGCAACAAATCACAACAACAAATCGCAACAAATAGCAACAAATCGCAACAAATCAAATCGTAACAAATCGCAACAAATCACAACACATCGCAACAAATCGCAACAAATCGCAACAAGTCGCAACAAATCAAATCGTAACAAATCGCAACAGATCACAACAAATCAAATCGCAACAAATCGCAACAGATCACAACAAATCACAACAAATCGCAACAAATCGCAACAGATCACAACAAATCACAACAAATCGCAACAAATCACAACAACAAATCGCAACAAATCACAAGAAATCGCAACAGATCACAACAAATCACAACAAATCAAATCGCAACAAATCGCAACAAATCACAACAAATCGCAACAAATCGCAACAAATCACAACAACAAATCCCAACATAGATCAACAAATCGCAACAAATCGCGACAAGTCGCAACAAATCACAACAAAATCGCAACAAATCCCAACAAATGGCAACAAATCGCAACAGATCGCAACAAATCGCAACAAATCGCAACAAATAGCAACAAATCGCAACAAATCGCAACAAGTCGCAACAAATCAAATCGTAACAAATCGCAACAGATCACAACAAATCACAACAAATCGCAACAAATCGCAACAAATCGCAACAAATCGCAACAAATCACAACAAATCGCAACAAATCAAATCGTAACAAATCGCAACAAATCGCAACAAATCACAACAAATCAAATCGCAACAAATCGCAACAGATCACAACAAATCACAACAAATCGCAACAAATCGCAACAGATCACAACAAATCACAACAAATCGCAACAAATCACAACAAATCGCAACAAATCACAACAAATCGCAACAAATCACAACAAATCACCAACAAATCGCAACAACAAAAAAATCACAACAACAAATCACAACAAATCGCAACAAATCGCAACAAAATCGCAACAAATCACAACAAATCGCAACAAAATCGCAAATCACACACAACAATCGCAACAAATCACAACAAATCAAAACAAACGCAAAACAAATCGCAACAAATCGCAACAAATCACAACAAATCGCAACAAATTTCAACAAATCACAACAAATCAAATCGCAACAAATCACAACAACAAATCGCAACAAATCGCAACAAATCACAACAAATGAAATCACAACAAATCACAACAAATCACAACAAATCGCAAACAAATCAAATCGCAACAAATCACAACAACAAATCGCAACAAATCGCAACAAATCACAATCGCAACAAATCACAACAAATCGCAACAAATCGCAACAAATCGCAACAAAATCGCAACAAAATCGAGCAACAAATCGCAACAGCAACAAATCACAACAAATCACAACAAATCGCAACAAATCGCAAACCAAATCGCAACAAATCGCAACAAATCGCAACAAATCGCAACAAATCACAACAAATCACAACAAATCACAACAACAAATCGCAACAAATCGCAACAAATCACAACAACAAATCGCAACAAATAGCAACAAATCGCAACAAATCAAATCGTAACAAATCGCAACAAATCACAACAAATCGCAACAAATCGCAACAAATCGCAACAAGTCGCAACAAATCAAATCGTAACAAATCGCAACAGATCACAACAAATCAAATCGCAACAAATCGCAACAGATCACAACAAATCACAACAAATCGCAACAAATCGCAACAGATCACAACAAATCACAACAAATCGCAACAAATCACAACAACAAATCGCAACAAATCACAAGAAATCGCAACAGATCACAACAAATCACAACAACAAATCAAATCAAATCACAACAAATCGCAACGCAAACAACAAATCGCAACAAATCACAACAAATCGCAACAAATCAATCGCAACAAATCGCAACAAATCACAAACAAAATCGCAACAAATCGCAACAAATCACAACAATCGCACAACAACAACATCGCAACAAATCACAACAAATCAAATCGCAACAAATCGCAACAAATCACAACAAATCACAACAACAAATCGCAACAAATCACAACAAATCACAACAATCGCAACAAAATCGCAACAAATCAATCAAATCAACAAATCACAACAAATCAAATCGCAACAAATCAACAAATCGCAACAAATCACAACAAATCGCAACAAATCACAACAAATCACAACAAATCAACAACAAATCGCAACAAATCACAACAATCACAAACAGCAACAAATCACAACAAATCGCAACAAATCGCAACAACAAATCGCAACAAATCACAACAAATCGCAACAAATCGCAACAAATCACAACAAATCGCAACAATCAAATCAAACAACAAATCACAACAAAATCAAATCGCAACAAATCATCACAACAAATCAACAAATCACAACAACAAATCAACAAATCGCAACAAATCGCAACAAATCACAACAAATCACAACAATCGCAACAAATCACAACAATCACAACAAATCGCAACAAATCACAACAAATCGCAATAAAATCACAACAAATCACAACAAATCACAACAAATCGCAACAAATCGCAACAAATCACAACAAATCACAACAAATCGCAACAAATCGCAACAAATCGCAACAAATCACAACAAATCGCAACAAATCACAACAAATCACAACAAATCACAACAAATCGCAACAAATCGCAACAAATCACAACAAATCACAATCGCAACAAATCGCAACAAATCACAACAAATCACAACAAATCACAACAAATCACAACAAATCGCAACAAATCGCAACAAATCACAACAAATCGCAACAAATCGCAACAAATCGCAACAAATCACAACAAATCGCAACAAATCGCAACAAATCACAACAACAAATCGCAACAATCGCAACAAATCGCAACAAATCACAACAAATCGCAACAAATCGCAACAAATCACAACAAATCACAACAAATCGCAACAAATCACAACAAATCACAACAAATCACAACAAATCACAACAACAAATCGCAACAAATCGCAACAAATCGCAACAAATCACAACAAATCGCAACAAATCGCAACAAATCACAACAAATCGCAACAAATCGCAACAAATCGCAACAAATCGCAACAAATCACAACAAATCGCAACAAATCGCAACAAATCAAATCGCAACAAATCGCAACAAATCGCAACAGATCACAACAAATCACAACAAATCGCAACAAATCGCAACAAATCACAACAAATCACAACAAATCGCAACAAATCACAACAAATCGCAACAAATCGCAACAAATCACAACAACAAATCGCAACAAATCACAACAAATCACAACAAATCAAATCGCAACAAATCGCAACAAATCGCAACAAATCGCAACAAATCACAACAACAAATCGCAACAAATCGCAACAAATCGCAACAAATCGCAACAAATCACAACAAATCAAATCGCAACAAATCGCAACAAATCACAACAAATCGCAACAAATCGCAACAAATCACAACAAATCACAACAAATCGCAACAAATCACAACAAATCACAACAACAAATCGCAACAAATCACAACAAATCGCAACAAATCACAACAAAATCGCAACATCGCAACAAATCGCAACAAATCGCAACAAATCACAACAAATCACAACAACAAATCGCAACAAATCACAACAAATCGCAACAAATCACAACAAATCACAACACATCGCAACAAATCGCAACAAATCACAACAAATCGCAACAAATCGCAACAAATCGCAACAAATCAAATCGCAACAAATCGCAACAGATCACAACAAATCACAACAAATCACAACAAAAACAAACAAATCACAACAAATTGCAACAAATCGCAACAAATCACAACAAATCACAACAAATCACAACAACAAATCGCAACAAATCGCAACAAATCACAACAACAAATCGCAACAAATAGCAACAAATCGCAACAAATCAAATCGTAACAAATCGCAACAAATCACAACACATCGCAACACATCGCAACAAATCGCAACAGATCACAACAAATCAAATCGCAACAAATCACAACAAATCGCAACAGATCACAACAAATCACAACAAATCACAAGAAATCGCAACAAATCACAACAAATCAAATCGCAACAAATCGCAACAGATCACAACAAATCACAACAAATCGCAACAAATCACAACAAATCGCAACAAATCGCAACAAATCGCAACAAATCACAACAAATCACAACAAATCACAACAAATCACAACAAATCACAATAAATCACAACAACAAATCGCAACAAATCACAACAAATCGCAACAGATCACAACAAATCAAATCGCAACAAATCGCAACAAATCGCAACAAATCACAACAAATCACAAACAAATCGCAACAAATCGCAACAAATCGCAACAAATCGCAACAAATCACAACAAATCGCAACAAATCACAACAACAAATCACAACACAATCGCAACAAATCAATAATCGCAACAAATCACCAACAAATCAAATCGCAACAGATCACAACAAATCACAACAAATCGCAACAAATCAAATCACAACAAATCGCAACAAATCAAATCGCAACAAATCACAACAAATCGCAACAAATCGCAACAAATCGCAACAAATCGCAACAAATCGCAACAAATCGCAACAAATCGCAACAAATCGCAACAAATCGCAACAAATCACAACAAATCGCAACAAATCGCAACAAATCACAACAAATCGCAACAAATCGCAACAAATCACAACAAATCGCAACAAATCGCAACAAATCGCAACAAATCACAACAAATCACAACAAATCACAACAAATCGCAACAAATCGCAACAAATCACAACAAATCACAACAAATCGCAACAAATCGCAACAAATCACAACAAATCGCAACAAATCGCAACAAATCGCAACAAATCACAACAAATCAAATCGCAACAAATCGCAACAAATCGCAACAAATCGCAACAAATCGCAACAAATCGCAACAAATCACAAACAAACAAATCGCAACAAGTCGCAACAAATCGCAACAAATCACAACAAAATCGCAACAAATCACAACAAAATCGCAACAACAAATCGCAACAAATCTCAACAAATCCCAACAAATTCCAACAAATCGCAACATAGAGCAACAGATCGCAACAAATCGCGACAAGTCGCAACAAATCACAACAAATCGCAACAAATCGCAACAAATCGCAACAGATCGCAACAAATCGCAACAAATCGCAACAAATCGCAACAAATCGCAACAAATCAAATCGTAACAAATCGCAACAAATCGCAACAAATCGCAACAGATCACAACAAATCAAATCGCAACAAATCGCAAAAAATCACAACAAATCGCAACAAATCGCAACAAGTCGCAACAAATCAAATCGTAACAAATCGCAACAGATCACAACAAATCACAACAAATCACAACAAATCGCAACAAATCACAACAAATCGCAACAAATCGCAACAAGTCGCAACAAATCAAATCGTAACAAATCGCAACAAATCGCAACACATCGCAACAAATCACAACAAATCAAATCGCAACAAATCGCAACAGATCACAACAAATCACAACAAATCGCAACAAATCGCAACAAATCGCAACAAGTCGCAACAAATCAAATCGTAACAAATCGCAACAAATCACAACACATCACAACACATCACAACATATCGCAACACATCGCAACAAATCGCAACAAATCACAACAAATCACAACAAATCAAATCGCAACAAATCACAACAAATCGCAACAGATCACAACAAATCACAACAAATCACAAGAAATCGCAACAAATCACAACAAATCAAATCGCAACAAATCACAACAAATCGCAACAAATCACAACAAATCACAACAAATCGCAACAAATCGCAACAAATCACAACAAATCGCAACAAGTCGCAACAAATCACAACAAATCACAACAAATCAAATAGCAACAAATCGCAACAAATCACAACAAATCGCAACAAATCGCAACAAATCACAACAACAAATCCCAACAAATCGCAACATAGATCAACAAATCGCAACAAATCGCGACAAGTCGCAACAAATCACAACAAAATCGCAACAAATCCCAACAAATGGCAACAAATCGCAACAGATCGCAACAAATCGCAACAAATAGCAACAAATCGCAACAAATCGCAACAAGTCGCAACAAATCAAATCGTAACAAATCGCAACAGATCACAACAAATCACAACAAATCACAACAAATCGCAACAAATCGCAACAAATAGCAACAAATCGCAACAAATCAAATCGTAACAAATCGCAACAAATCGCAACAAATCACAACAAATCAAATCGCAACAAATCGCAACAGATCACAACAAATCACAACAAATCGCAACAAATCGCAACAAATCACAACAAATCGCAACAAATCACAACAAATCACAACAACAAATCGCAACAAATCACAAGAAATCGCAACAGATCACAACAAATCACAACAAATCAAATCGCAACAAATCGCAACAAATCCCAACAAATCACAACAACAAATCGCAACAAATCACAACAAATCGCAACAAATCACAACAAATCACAACACATCGCAACAAATCGCAACAAATCACAACAAATCGCAACAAATCGCAACAAATCGCAACAAATCAAATCGCAACAAATCGCAACAGATCACAACAAATCACAACAAATCACAACAAATCAAATTGCAACAAATCGCAACAAATCACAACAAATCACAACAAATCACAACAACAAATCGCAACAAATCGCAACAAATCACAACAAATCGCAACAAATAGCAACAAATCGCAACAAATCGCAACAAATCAAATCGTAACAAATCGCAACAAATCACAACACATCGCAACAAATCGCAACAAGTCGCAACAAATCAAATCGTAACAAATCGCAACAAATCACAACAAATCAAATCGCAACAAATCGCAACAGATCACAACAAATCACAACAAATCGCAACAAATCGCAACAGATCACAACAAATCACAACAAATCGCAACAAATCACAACAAATCACAACAACAAATCGCAACAAATCACAAGAAATCGCAACAGATCACAACAAATCACAACAAATCAAATCGCAACAAAAATCACAACAAATCACAACAAATCACAAACAACAAATCGCAACAAATCACACAAATCGCAACAAATCACAACAAATCAAATCGCAACAAATCGCAACAGATCACAACAAATCACAACAAATCACAAGAAATCGCAACAAATCACAACAAATCAAATCGCAACAAATCGCAACAGATCACAACAAATCACAACAAATCGCAACAAATCACAACAAATCGCAACAAATCGCAACAAATCGCAACAAATCACAACAAATCGCAACAAATCGCAACAAATCACAACAAATCGCAACAAATCGCAACAAATCGCAACAAATCACAACAAATCACAACAAATCGCAACAGATCACAACAAATCAAATCGCAACAAATCGCAACAAATCGCAACAAATCGCAACAAATCACAACAAATCGCAACAAATCACAACAAATCACAACACATCGCAACAAATCGCAACAAATCACAACAAATCAAATCGCAACAAATCACAACAAATCGCAACAAATCACAACAAATCGCAACAAATCGCAACAAATCGCAACAAATCAACAAATCAACAGATCACAACAAATCACAACAAATCAAATCGCAACAAATCACAACAAATCGCAACAAATCGCAACAAATCGCAACAAATCGCAACAAATCGCAACAAATCGCAACATAGAGCAACAAATCGCAACAAATCGCGACAAGTCGCAACAAATCACAACAAATCGCAACAAATCGCAACAGATCACAACAAATCGCAAGAAATCGCAACAAATCGCAACAAATCACAACAAATCGCAACAAATCGCAACAAATCACAACAAATCGCAACAAATCGCAACAAATCACAACAACAAATCGCAACAAATCGCAACAAATCACAACAAATCACAACAATCGCAACAACAACAAATCGCAACAAATCCCAACAAATCGCAACAAATCACAACAAATCACAACAACAAATCGCAACAAATCGCAACAAATCGCAACAGATCACAACAAATCAAATCTCAACAAATCGCAACAAATCGCAACAAATCGCAACAAATCACAACAAATCACAACAACAAATCGCAACAAATCGCAACAAATCGCAACAAATCACAACAAATCGCAACAAATCACAACAAATCGCAACAAATCGCAACAAATCGCAACAAATCACAACAAATCAAATCGCAACAAATCACAACAAATCGCAACAAATCACAACAAATCGCAACAAATCGCAACAAATCACAACAAATCGCAACAAATCAAATCGCAACAAATCACAACAAATCAAATAACAAATCGCAACAACTCGCAACAAATCACAACAAATCACAACAAATCACAACATAGAGCAACAAATCGCAACAAATCGCAACAAATCGCAACAAATCACAACAAATCGCAACAAATCGCAACAAATCACAACAAATCGCAACAAATCGCAACAAATCACAACAAATCGCAACAAATCGCAACAAATCACAACAAATCACAACAAATCGCAACAAAAATCGCAACAAATCACAACAAATCGCAACAAAATCGCAACAAATCGCAACAAATCACAACAAGATCGCAAACAAATCGCAACAAATCACAACAAATCGCAACAAATCGCAACAAATCACAACAAATCGCAACAAATCGCAACAAATCGCAACAAATCACAACAAATCACAAAATCGCAAAAATCGCAACAAATCACAACAAATCGCAACAAATCACAACAAATCGCAACAAATCGCAACATATCGCAACAAATCAAACACAATCGCAAACAAATCACTAACAAATCGCAACAATAAAATCACAAACAAATCGCAACAGATCACAACAAATCACAACAAATCAAATCGCAACAAATCACAACAAATCGCAACAAATCGCAACAAATCGCAACAAAACACAACAAATCACAACAAATCGCAACAAATCGCAACATACAACAAATCACAACAACAACAAATCGCAACAAATCACAACAAATCGCAACAAATCGCAACAAATCGCAACAAATCGCAACAAATCGCAACAAATCACAACAAAATCGCAACAAATCACAACAAATCACAAACAAATCAACAAATCAAACAATCACAACAAATCAAATCGCAACAAATCACAACAAATCGCAACAAATCGCAACAAATCGCAACAAATCGCAACAAATCGCAACATACAAAATCGCAACAAATCGCAACAAAAAATCGCAACAAAATAGCAACAAATCGCAACAAATCACAACAAATCGCACAACAAATCACAACAAATCACAACAAATCGCAACAAATCGCAACAAATCACAACAAATCAAAATCGCAATTCGCAACAAATCGCAACAGCAAACAAATCACAACAAAATCGCAAACAAATCCAAAATCACAACAAATCAAATCGCAACAATCGCAACAAATCACAACAAATCGCACAACAAATCACAACAAATCCTAACAAATCACAATACAACAAAATCACAACAAATCAAACAAATCGCAACAAATCACAAAAAATCGCAACAAATCACAACAAATCGCAACAAATCACAACAAATCAACAATCACAACAAATCGCAACAAATCGCAACAAATCGCAACAAATCGCAACAAATCGCAACAAATCACAACAAATCGCAACAAATCACAACAAATCACAACAAATCGCAACAAATCGCAACAAATCACAACAAATCAAATCGCAACAAATCACAACAAATCGCAACAAATCACAACAAATCGCAACAAATCGCAACAAATCGCAACAAATCACAACAAATCACAACAAATCAAATCGCAACAAATCACAACAAATCGCAACAAATCGCAACAAATCGCAACAAATCGCAACAAATCGCAACAAATCGCAACAAAGAGCAACAAATCGCAACAAATCGCACAATCGCAACAAATCACAACAAATCGCAACAAATCGCAACAAATCGCAACAAATCGCAACAAATCGCAACAAATCGCAACAAATCACAACAAATCGCAACAAATCACAACAAATCGCAACAAATCACAACAAATCGCAACAAATCACAACAAATCAAATCGGCAAATCAACAATCGCAACAAATCACAACAAATCACAACAAATCACAACAAATCAAATCGCAACAAATCGCAACAAATCACAACAAATCACAACAACAAATCGCAACAAATCGCAACAAATCGCAACAAATCACAACAAATCACAACAAATCGCAACATAGAGCAACAAATCGCAACAAATCGCAACAAATCGCAACAAATCACAACAAATCACAACAAATCGCAACAAATCGCAACAAATCGCAACAAATCGCAACAAACAAATCGCAACAAATCGCAACAAATCCCAACAAATCACAACAAATCGCAACAAATCGCAACAAAATCGCAACAAATCGCAACAAGTCGCAACAAAATCACAACAAATCGCAACAAATCGCAACAAATCGCAAGAAATCGCAAGAAATCGCAACAGATCGCAACAAATCGCAACAAATCACAACAAATCGCAACAAATCGCAACAAATCGCAACAAATCGCAACAAATCACAACAAATCGCAACAAGTCGCAACAAATCACAACAAATCACAACAAATCGCAACAAATCACAACAAATCACAACAAATCGCAACAAATCCCAACAAATCGCAACAAAATCGCAACAAATCGCAACAAAACAAATCGCAACAAATCGCAACAAATACAAACAAAATCGCAACAAATCGCAAAAAATCGCAACAAATCGCAACAAATCGCAACAAATCACAACAAATCGCAACAAATCGCAACAGATCACAACAAATTCGCAACAAATCGCAACAAATCGCAACAAATCACAACAAATCGCAACAAATCGGCAACAAATCACAACAAATCGCAACAAATCACAACAAATCGTAACACAAAATCGCAACAAATCGCAACTACATCACAAACAAATCAAATCGCAACAAATCGCAACAAATCACAACAAATCGCAACAAATCACAACAAATCGCAACAAATCGCAACAAATCGCAACAAATCACAACAAATCAAATCGCAACAAATCGCAACAAATCACACAACAAATCGCAACAAATCGCAAACAAATCACAACAAATCGCAACAAATCACAACAAAATCGCAACAAATCACAACAAATCGCAACAAATCACAACAAATCGCAACAAATCACAACAAATCACAACAAATCACAACAAATCGCAACAAATCACAACAAATCAAATCGCAACAAATCGCAACAAATCGCAACAAAATCGCAACAAATCGCAACAAATCGCAACAATCACAACAAATCAAATCGCAACAAATCACAACAAATCGCAACAAATCGCAACAAATCGCAACAAATCGCAACAAATCCCAACAAATCGCAACAAATCGCAACATAGAGCAACAAATCGCAACAAATCGCGACAAGTCGCAACAAATCACAACAAATCGCAACAAATCGCAACAAATCACAACAAATCGCAACAAATCGCAAAAATCGCAACAATCCACAACAAATCGCAACAAAATCACAACAAATCGCAACAAATCGCAACAAAATCGCAACAAATCGCAACAAATCACAACAAACAACAACAAATCAAATCGCAACAAAATCGCAACAAATCGCAACAAATCGCAAAAAATCACAACAAATCGCAACAAATCGCAACAAATCACAACAAATCGCAACAAATCGCAACAAGTCGCAACAAATCACAACATAGAGCAACAAATCGCAACAAATCGGAACAAATCGCAACAAGTCGCAACAAATCAAATCGTAACAAATCGCAACAAATCACAACACATCGCAACACATCACAACAAATCGCAACAAATCACAACAAATCGCAACAAATCGCAACGAATCGCAACAAATCGCAACAAATGACAACATAGAGCAACAAATCGCAACAAATCGCAACAAATCGCAACAAATCACAACAAATCGCAAGAAATCGCAACAAATCACAACAAATCGCAAGAAATCGTAACATAGAGCAACAAATCACAACAAATTTCGCAAGAAATCGTAACATCTGATTTGTTGCGACTTAATTGCAAAAAATAGAATGCGATTTATATCGCAACATAATCGCAATATATCGCCTCGTATATCGCAACAGAATCGCAACATATCGCAAAATAACAGCAGCAGCTACAGCAACAACAGCAGCAGCAGCTACAGCAAGAGCAGCAACTACAGCAACAACTAAAGCAACAGCAGCAACAACAGCAGCTGCTACAGCAACAGGTTACATCAGCAGCTACAATTACATGCAGCTACATTTTACAAAGTAGCTAGACTGTATTTAAACAGCCTTGGCAGCAGCTACTATAGTGTTCACGCTCATGCTCACAATTATGCCACATTGAACTAGTATTTGCTATATAGTTTATTTATTTAAATACATGTACAGTATGTGTACTACAATGTACCTGTTAAAAGATCTTTATTGAGTTTACTTCTTTCAATTGATAAAAGGTACTGTATAAAAATAAATAAACTATAATCAATCATTGTATAGCTTTTTGCCTTCCTATGAATCACATTCAGTTTTTATAAGTTAAGCAAAGAAATATAAACTTTATTTAAATAGTACCTGTCCTTTCTTCCCATAAGGAATAAAAGACACCTTCCCATCATAACTATGAATCAAACGGCCATGCATTGGAATTCCAGAGTCTTTTACCTTAAATTAAAACAATTATCATAGTCTTGAAAATCTTGAAAAAGTTGGGCCTTTTTAATAACACTTTGAAGCCTGACGACGAGTCTTTAAGGTTTATTCGGGCTAACGCCAGACGATTTTATTCAGCACAGGGAGAGGTCCAGGTCTCAAAGTGTTAAAACCTATCTCTTTAACACTTTGAAGCCTGACGACGAGTCTTTAAGGTTTATTCGGGCTAATGCCAGATGATTTTATTCAGGTCCAGGCCTCAAAGTGTTAACATAGGAACCACTAACTTAACACTTACAAAAAATTATCCCTTATAAAAACACTATACAAAATCCTGTACACACGTAAAAATCTCACAGCTTTTCAACAGGATGTGTTCGCAACAGGTCGGTAGCAAGGCTGTTAACAGGTTGTAACATTAAACAATGCTGTTCATTCAAGAAGCTGCTACAACCTTGTTAGCGTCAACATGTTAACAACTTGTTAAGTGCAGAGCGGTAACAGGTTGTTGGAACAACTTGTCATCAGTCTGTTGGAGTCATCAGCCTAATGTTACAAGTTGTCAACAACCTGTTACAGACATGTTAACAGACTGGAACAACCAGTGCGAACACATGACGGTGACAGCCTGTTGAACAGCCTTGTAACAACTTGCTTGCAGGTCTGTAACAGCTTGCGCGTTTTTATCCGTGTAGAATACATGCATATATATTAGACTACTAGAATAAAGAACTACAGTATTCACTTTCATTAATGCCAAATCATGATTTTGAAGTTTTCCACACTAATGTACTACAGTGAACTACATTAAGTTCTAAATTACGACCATTGAATGTTTAAATTCTTTGTCCCGGCATTATAAATTATTATAAATAAATTAAATTAGAATTTTAAGCAAATTAGAATTTTAAGTAAATTAGAATTTTAAGAAATTAGAATTTTAATAAATTAGAATTACCATCATCATAGCTTAATTACCATTTGGTCAAGTCCAACTCCTTTCAAAGCTTCAATTCCTCTAGTGGACAAAGCTAAATTTATACTTCGTCCTTGGTATATGTCATGTTTTCTGATGTCTAAAATAGAATTAACTTTAGATGTAAATGTGTGTTTTGCATCATAACTCCACTATATATGCAAAAAATAACTACAGTAGAGTCCTTTCCTAATAGGATAAATAACAGTAAATATTAAGAAAGTTGGCATTGGAGAAGAACAGCTTTTAAGTCCGTTTTCCACTTGGCGACGTTTTTCACGCGAAGCGATTGTTCACCAGAAAAAGTAGGATCTGTTTCTACTTTTTCGCGGCGAATTATGTTGCTAACCAATTACATTGCTGAATACATTTTTTCGATTCGCTTTGCGTGAAAAAAGTCACCTAGTGGATGGGCTTAAAGGGCTTATGCAGTGGAAAATAAGTTTGGGAGAGACTCTATTATTTTAAAGAACTTCTGAAGTTGTAAAGATTGATGTTTTCAGCTCTTCCATATCTCACTTCGTTCTTTAGACATTGAGATTTGTGTGATATGCAAATAACAGCACTTAGACGTCACACTGTATATTTCCAACCTGACTGGGAATCGTACAAAATTTCAAGATTTTTTGTACCATTTCCACCCGACTGGGAATCGTACAAAATTTCAAGATTTTTTGTACGATTGCCTCCTGACTGGGAATCGTACAAAATTTCAAGATTTTTTGTACGATTGCCTCCTGACTGGGAATCGTACAAAATTTCAAGATTTTTTGTACGATTGCCTCCTGACTGGGAATCGTACAAAATTTCAAGATTTTTTGTACGATTGCCTCCTGACTGGGAATCGTACAAAATTTCAAGATTTTTTGTACGATTGCCTCCTGACTGGGAATCGTACAAAATTTCAAGATTTTTTGTACGATTGCCTCCTGACTGGGAATCGTACAAAATTTCAAGATTTTTTGTACGATTGCCTCCTGACTGGGAATCGTACAAAATTTCAAGATTTTTTGTACGATTGCCTCCTGACTGGGAATCGTACAAAATTTCAAGATTTTTTGTACGATTGCCTCCTGACTGGGAATCGTACAAAATTTTAAGATTTTTTGTACAATTGCCTCCTGACTGGGAATCGTACAAAATTTCTAGATTTTTTGTACGATTGCCTCCTGACTGGGAATCGTACAAAATTTCTAGATTTTTTGTACGATTGCCTCCTGACTGGGAATCGTACAAAATTTCAAGATTTTTTGTACGATTGCCTCCTGACTGGGAATCGTACAAATTTCAAGATTTTTTGTACAATTGCCTCCTGACTGGGAATCGTACAAAATTTCAAGATTTTTCGTACGATTGCCTCCTGACTGGGAATCGTACAAAATTTCTAGATTTTTTGTACGATTGCCTCCTGACTGGGAATCATACAAAATTTCTAGATTTTTTGTAAGATTGCCTCCTGACTGGGAATCGTACAAAATTTCAAGATTTTTTGTACGATTCACGTTCAACATCATTCAACAGGGTGGCCAAACGCTTTCAACATGTTGAATCACGGTTGAATTCAACAATGTTGAACGATGTTGAATGAAATGTTGAAAGCGTTTGGCCAGGCCTTAAAACTTGAAGTGCAGTTTAGATTATAGGGAATAATTCCCTATTTCAGTACCACGTCAGCACTGATGCATGGTTTATATTAAATAAAATAGTTAATCTTGTGTGTACTGTACCTTTTCTGGACTCAAAAATATCCACTTTATAGCCACGTTTGCCTAAATAGACTGCATTCAACGCACCAACCTAAAAACAATATAGACAATCACATAAAGCAGCCAACTATTAATGGGAGCTAAAATACTAGAATTAAATAAACACAAAAATGTTCTGTCGCGAAAAACTGAGCTATTAAAAACTCGGGTGAATATTTTAACAAAAACCAAAGTCCAATTTGTAAACTATTTAGTTGGGCAATTTGGTCATTTATTCACGAAAATATGATTGTAAATTTAACATTTTAAATCCTCTATTTTGTAAAACAACGCTATTTATTATACAACTGTATTAAAAACTGTCCAAATAACGTTAAAAATGAGTGCAAATATACAGCGATATTTGGATAGTTAGTTATTTGCACTGGTTATTTTTTAAACAGAGCTTGGAACTTTAGTAAGCCGGTGGTTCAATAAGTCATTCTGCATATTTTTAGAATCGAATTTGTCATCGAAAATCGCACTAATTATTCCGGGAAATTAAATTCGATTTATTCGTATTTATAAACGGGTGATTTATAGTGCTTACATACCAGCCCACCACCAACAATGGCAACACGTTTTTCTTTATTTTGGTCCTCCATGTTGAATTCGTTCAATGTGTGCACGTGTAGTACTCACTGTACTTCCCCACCCCCCCACCCGGTGCTTACTTTGTGCACGAATTTGTTATTCTTTGACCCTGACAAACACCCTAATCCTAACCCTGATCCCAACCCCAATCCTAACCTTAATCCCAACCCTTACCCCAATCCTAACCCTAACCCTAATGCATATTCGTGCACGAAACACAAAGTAATGACCCCCCACCCTACGTGTGAAGCGGGTGGGGGGTGAGCGGCCACCTGCCTCCTCCCCTATATAAAAACCGGCTGCTCCAGGGGCAACACCCAAAGAACCGGAATCCAACCCTATATTTATATTCACACCCCTATCTCTTTCCAGTATCGCAATGTTCGGCACAGAAACCTGTGAACAAGGAGGAGGTTAGGTTGGGGAACATTTGATTGGGGGGAGGGGGGATGCATCACGCAAAGCTCCTCTAGTCAAGTCACAGCTCTATTGTTATGCTTGACAAGTTGACAGTTTGTTTACATCAAGACTCAAATAAACGAATGGCAATTTTATAGCTGTTACTTTTGGTGGGAAAAGTTGCAACCTTGAATAGGACTGTGGCAGGCATTCCTTTCTCACACCTGCAAGTAGACTGTATTTCATGGTAACACTAGCCTGCAGCTACTGGAATTAATATAAATTCATTCATGCACCAGTGAGAAGGCAAAAATTATCTATCCAAATGTTATGCAATTTTATAAAAACATAATTTTGATGTCCTTACATCTTGACATCACTTGTTGTTTTTATACAGTGCCTATTCAAAATACTAGATGGAAATTATAGATGAAATCTACTCTGGTCACGAGAATCCATTACATGTATAAATTTCAACTTTCAATCTTGGTGTCAATCATCCAATAATTGTTTTTTATTATTGGACAATTTTACATCAATTGTGGAATATTTTTTTGGTTTCAAGCATTATCAAATATGGACAGCTTAAATTTGTTAGGCAAAATTAACTGGAGAATTCAACCAATCAAAACAGGAATGCCAAGAATACCAATCTTTCCTGATTTCAAAAATATGTTTTCAAAAACGATCAAAACTGGATAGATAATTTTTCAATCACAATGATATTTGAATCATATTTTATTTTTAATGGGAAATCGTACAACTGTTATAAATAAGTCATGTTGTAAAAGTGTGGTGTGTCAATAAAAATTGTATCTTATGCATCACAAACTCATTAATAATTCATGAAGAAAACACCTTTGTGAAATCAGTACCGTGTCGGTGGTTTGGATATCGGAGGAAGAAATTACATAAATTAAGCAAACTTTCATCTTGATTTTCTCTTAAAATACTGATTTGTTTGAGATGCTATATCATACACTCAGAGGAGTGTTTCATCAGGATATCCAAACACCTTGAAGTTTGTTCAAAAACCTCGGCTTCGCCTCTATTTACAACAAACGTCTCAGTGTTTGGATATCCTGATGAAACACTCCTCCAAGTGTATGATATATTACAATATTATATCTAACACAAACCAAGCACACTGCGCACACAATGTTGTTGACAGTGTATGTATGTATGTATAAAGATTCATTATTAAGTGACATTTACATGATTCCTGTGCCAGTGAAACAAGTACTGAGCTAAAATGATCAACTCAACTCAACTCAAATGTAACTTCAGCTTGGATTGTGCATTGTGTTTGATTTGACTTAAAACCTGTTTCCAAAACTACAGTAGTTTCATATCCATATTATTCTGCCTTGTTCTTTGCCAGTTCCGGGCCATGCACTGCTTTCACTTGCTCATCCTCATCGTCATCCTTAAAATTTTCTAAAAGGTGAAAGAGTATGCTCCCACATATTGAAGTTACAGAAATCCCCAAAACAAATCCAGCAAGAAAGATGATCAAAGAGACATTTTTCTTGTAGCGAAGCATGTGCTGGAATAAAGAAAAATCATTATGATTAAAAAATATAAATCTATCATTCATTCATTCATTCATTCATTCATTCATTCATTCATTCATTCATTCGTTCATTCATTGACAAGTAATCAATCGATTAATCAGTCAGTCAGTCTGTCTGAGACTGACTGACTGTCTGTCTGAGTCAGTCAGTCAGTCAGTCAGTCAGTCAGTCAGTCAGTCAGTCAGTCAGTCAGTCAGTCAGTCAGTCAGTCAGTCAGTCAGTCAGTCAGTCAGTCAGTCAGACTGACAGTCAGTCAGCCAGCCAGCCAGCCAGCCAGCCAGCCAGCCAGCCAGCCAGCCAGCCAGCCAGCCAGCCAGCCAGCCAGCCAGCCAGCCAGCCAGCCAGCCAGCCAGCCAGCCAGCCAGCCAGCCAGCCAGCCAGCCAGCCAGCCAGCCAGCCAGTCAGTCAGTCAGTCAGTCAGTCAGTCAGTCAGTCAGTCAGTCAGTCAGTCAGTCAGTCAGTCAGTCAGTCAGTCAGTCAGTCAGTCAGTCAGTCAGACTGACAGTCAGTCAGTCAGTCAGTCAGTCAGTCAGTCAGACTGACAGTCAGTCAGTCAGTCAGACTGACAGTCAGTCAGTCAGTCAGTCAGTCAGTCAGTCAGTCAGTCAGTCAGTCAGTCAGTCAGTCAGTCAGTCAGTCAGACTGACAGTCAGTCAGTCAGCCAGCCAGCCAGCCAGCCAGCCAGCCAGCCAGCCAGCCAGCCAGCCAGCCAGCAGCCAGCCAGCCAGCCAGCCAGCCAGCCAGCCAGCCAGCCAGCCAGTTAGTTAGTCAGTCAGTCAGTCAGTCAGTCAGTCAGTCAGTCAGTCAGTCAGTCAGTCAGTCAGTCAGTCAGTCAGTCAGTCAGTCAGTCAGTCAGTCAGTCAGTCAGTCAGTCAGTCAGTCAGTCAGTCAGTCAGTCAGTCAGTCAGTCAGTCAGTCAGTCAGTCAGTCAGTCAGTCAGTCAGTCAGTCAGACTGACAGTCAGACTGACAGTCAGTCAGTCAGTCAGTCAGTCAGTCAGTCAGTCAGACTGACAGTCAGTCAGTCAGTCAGTCAGTCAGTCAGTCAGTCAGTCAGTCAGTCAGTCAGTCAGTCAGTCAGTCAGTCAGTCAGTCAGTCAGTCAGTCAGTCAGTCAGCCAGCCAGCCAGCCAGCCAGCCAGTCAGTCAGTCAGTCAGTCAGTCAGTCAGTCAGACTGACAGTCAGTCAGTCAGTCAGACTGACAGTCAGTCAGTCAGTCAGTCAGTCAGTCAGTCAGTCAGTCAGTCAGTCAGTCAGTCAGTCAGTCAGTCAGTCAGTCAGTCAGACTGACAGTCAGTCAGTCAGCCAGCCAGCCAGCCAGCCAGCCAGCCAGCCAGCCAGCCAGCCAGCCAGCCAGCCAGCCAGCCAGCCAGCCAGCCAGCCAGCCAGCCAGTTAGTCAGTCAGTCAGTCAGTCAGTCAGTCAGTCAGTCAGTCAGTCAGTCAGTCAGTCAGTCAGTCAGTCAGTCAGTCAGTCAGTCAGTCAGTCAGTCAGTCAGTCAGTCAGTCAGTCAGTCAGTCAGTCAGTCAGACTGACAGTCAGACTGACAGTCAGTCAGTCAGTCAGTCAGTCAGTCAGTCAGTCAGTCAGTCAGTCAGTCAGTCAGACTGACAGTCAGTCAGTCAGTCAGTCAGTCAGTCAGTCAGTCAGTCAGTCAGTCAGTCAGTCAGCCAGCCAGCCAGCCAGCCAGCCAGCCAGCCAGCCAGCCAGCCAGCCAGCCAGCCAGCCAGCCAGCCAGCCAGTCAGTCAGTCAGTCAGTCAGTCAGTCAGTCAGTCAGTCAGTCAGTCAGTCAGTCAGTCAGTCAGTCAGTCAGTCAGTCAGTCAGTCAGTCAGTCAGTCAGTCAGTCAGTCAGTCAGTCAGTCAGTCAGTCAGTCAGTCAGTCAGTCAGTCAGTCAGTCAGTTGCTCAATTAACCAAAACTAATAATTAAAATAAACAACCTTAAGTTCTTCAACAGATTCATCCATAAATAAATCACTAAATAATGGAGAAAATAGTAAAATACAGCTTCGCCAAAGTTTGCAAAAATTGAATCACTCCTTGGAGTGTGACTATAATCTCACAGAGAGAGTCATTCAGAAATTAAAGTAAAAATCATATAAATCTAATATTTACTTACAAGTATGTATAGGGTTCTTTGACAACAGACCAAGACATTGTCTGGTATCCTCCTTCAACAAAGTTAATCAATCCCTCCACAGTTTTCTCACCATTGAATGAATACTTCTTACCATGAAGAAATCTGTATTCATTTGATAAATAAAACGGAAATATTAAAGATTTGAAAAAGTGAGACTTCATACTGCAGACTATTAATTGATAGCATGCAATACTGCATATTTCTATAGACAAATTGAGGTACTGTACTGTGTTAGTACTGTATACGTACATATACATATATATATATATTCTACACTCAAATTTTCCTTCACCAAAATCCCTAGTACATGCTATGTAATCAAGTGAAATGCCCAATATTACTTTATATATATATATATATGTATATAAAATTATTTGAAGTACAATGCAATGCTCTGTATTATTATTATGTAGTGCAGTACCGAACATGCAGTACCGAACATGCAGTACAGTATAGTACAGTATAGTACAGTATAGTACAATACAATACAATACAATACAATACAGTACAGCACAGTACACTGTGGGGTCCAGTCTAGAACAGTCCAATCCAGTAGTACAGTACAGTACAGTACAGTACTAGAGTAGAGCTAAAAGTACACAGTCACATCAATATCTCAGTGTCTGCAACAGGCTGGTAGCAAAGCTGTTAACATGTTGTAACAATGCTGTTCATTCTACAAGCTGCTACAACCTCAGGTTTGTTAGCACCAGCCTGTTAACAAGTTGTTGGAATCATCAACCTTGTTACAAGTTGTCAACAAGCTGTTACAGACTTGTCAACAACCTGGGACAGCTAGTACAAACACATGACAGTGTCAGCCTGTAACAACTTGTTTGCAGGTCTGACAGCAACAGCTTGCATGTTTTTCAGGTGTAGAGTATAGTCGGGTAGAGTACAGTACAGTACAAAATTACTAAGCACTTACAGAAATATGCCAGGTAAATCTTCAATACTGAATCTTCTAAAAGTCACTAAATTTTACAAAGAATAAAAAATACAGACTAGTACATACTGGAAAAACGTGTTCCCAAAGAAATATAGTACTACAGTACTGTATATTTTAATATAATCAGACTCAAATCCGTCAAAACTAGCCCTTCAACTAAATTAAAATAAAATCATAAAATAAATTATTTTGGTCAGAGAATGCCATGTCCTTATTTAAAATAAAATTATCCAACATTATCAAAAATACAATTAGTCAGTGAGCTAAAATAAAACTCTAAACAAAATGTACAGTACATCCTTTATGGTGTCATGTATATATGGTAGTTAAAGGTGCTGTCAAATCTTCTGCGCATGTACAAAACTAATGTTTACTTCTTCATTTATAAAAATATTTACTGATACCTTATTGAAGATTGTAAGCTTTTCTTGCTTCCTCTTCATTACTTGTACCCAAAATAAAACATTTTCAGAAGAAATAGAAGAAATCCGAAGAGATATCCTCACCGAATCGCTTGGTTTTCTGCCATGTCACTTCTAACGGTTTACATTGAGCTGAGTACTTTATGTAATTTACGGAATGTCATGTTTGAGGGTCCCGATAAACAAAGATGCAGATCATGCGCAGAACGGACTGGACAACACCTTTAAATTAGCACCAAACTTGTTAATTAGTATTTTACACAAAAGTTGATACTTGATTCTACTCACATTTTGATGAAGAAGCTTTTTTCACCTTGGCTACATTTAATTTATGCTTAAGTCTAAACAAAATATTAAAAAAAAACAATCAAAAAAAGAAAATTACAGCAACTTTATATAGAGAATAATACAGTACATGAATGTGTGGAAATAATATGAAATTTATTTCAAGTGTCGACGAGGATATTTCACACGTGAGCAAAGTTAACAAGTGAGATATCCTGTTCAACACGAGAAATAATTTTATATTTCCAAATATTCATGTATTGTTCCATTTATTATAAAAAAATAGTCCTATTGCCCCACAAAAATACAGCAGTATACTCATAATGCATTTCATATGATAATTGCACACATGTAAGAGTGAAGACTATTTCGTTCGATTTTATTAGCTAGTGGTGGAAAAATCAATAAACCACTGTATTTTACATAAGACAGAATGTCATAATTGCCACAAAAAAAACACTGCATATTTGTTTAATTTTTTATCACCTTTCATAAACAAGTCTCAGTTCTTTTTCAACTTGAGTACACTGTTCACAATCTTCATCTTTGCTACTAAAAATAACAAAAAAATATACTGTAAGTAATGTAAGGTTAAAATACACAGTAAATAATGCAAGGTTCTAAATACATAGTTCAAATTTGTGTCATCATCTGTACTAGTTATAACTAAACAAAAACAAGAAATTTGCTTATAAGTATGTATACTATAAATAATATATATATATATATATATAAATAATATATATCCCGCTATATTGAGAACTCTACAATATTTCAGTTTGAAGGGCACAAAATAATTAGGCCTGTCAGACACATTGACTAGTAATACTAGTAACTAGCTAGTCAACTCAACTTAGCCTTTCTAGGTTGTTGTGTTTAATTGCAAGACCTTATGTTACCGTTACATTGTGACACCTTACATTACATAGTGAGATCTTAAAAATTTGAGTCCCATTGTGCACTTTACAAAATTTCCAGTCTGGCAGTAATAATAAAATTTCAAAAGTCTTACAATAAGACAAGCCAATCTCCAGTTGTAGCCCCACTCGAAGCTTGTGTCAAATGTTCAAAGTCATTATCACTGAGAACTTTCAGTTCTATTCCAGGTTCTTCAACTTTCTTCTCATCTTCTTTCTTTTCATCTTCCTTCTTTTCATCTTCTTTCTTTTCCCCTACTTCCATTTTTTTATCATCCTCTTTCTTCTCTTCTGTGCTTTTGCCTTCTTCAGCTTGTTTTTTATCATCCTCAGCAGCTTTCAGCTCTTCTGTTGTCTTCCCATTTTCAGATAGTTTTATCTCAACTTTTTTATCATCACTCGATGGTTTTACTCCCTCAGTAGTTAATTTCCCTCCAGGTGAAAGGACGACCTCCCCGGGTGCAATCCCATTTTTAGATTCTTTCTCTGTTCCCTTGACTGTTTCTTCTAAAGTTTTAATTTCTTCGCTTTTTCCTTCATCTTTTCCACCTTCTTCCTCTCCAAATGTTTTCAAAATACACGTATTAAGCAAAAGAATACAACACAATGTTATGCAAGTACAACGTGCCGCCATGTTTGGCTAGGGTCTTAATACCCAGAGCCCGCGATCTTTTTGCACCGTGTCCAAAGAACCGCAGGCTCCGCAGTTCTAGTTCCCAGCTTCTCCCGATGTTCCGTGTCCAATCCATTCTCGTCGTCAGTCAAAAAATTGTCGCCACAAATGGCAGATTTAGGTCACAGAGCACGCATTCTAGGTCTATTATTTCTATGGTCCAATCCTATCGCTCCTTGCGCTTTTGTTTTTGATCCATTAATTGTATTATATATAGGTGGTTTTCATTGTGACGTCACAAAATTCTAAAATGTTTATTGTTAAACCTAAACGGTTGGTTATATATTTTGTATATATTTTGTAGGTCGTTATTACGAGTCTTCCTGGAAAATTTTAAGTCGATACAAGTTTTCCTTCTTGAGTTACAGGGTTTTCAATTATATTACTGACGTCAGCATATTCTATGTTTTAAGATTTAACCAAGCAAACCTTTTACGTAAAAGGTTTGACGGCAACCGGAACCATAAAGAAACAAAGACCCTTTTTAAGTAGGCATATATCATAATTAACTGTGATCATACAAAAGATCTTAAAGACGGATAACTGTCAATATTTTTAAACAATTAGTGATGTCCCGAACTAAAACCTTATTTCGCCTCGGGAAACGACGGCAGTCTCGGGGCCACAAAACACACTGTTTCCCTCGGTGCCAGTAAATAAGTGTTTAATGTATCCAACTCAACGCTTGGTAAAAATGGGCCAAATAGCACTGATTAACATCGCGTGATGACCAAATAAAGACAGTTTGTTAATGTCTGATCATTAAACCCCGCCTACGCCGCCCTGTGTTCAATATTATTATGATGAGATCATAAAACAAAAATAAACTGCCATCACTGTTCGAAATATTGTGATCACAACACGTAACGACATAGTGGCTTCTTGATTAGTTAGTTAAACAGTATAAATAACAAGAAGAGATATACATGTGAACATACATGTGAACACAGTTAACGAAAGTCTTTAAATTAAACACGAATACAACTAGCGCCAGCGGGCATGTCGTGGCGTGTGTAGAGTGTAGACATGCAAACCAAAGAATGATACAGTCATTTCCGACGGAAGAAATCGCTCTTCACCGACAACGTGTGACTTTAATATTGTGAAAGAACTTCGTTGGAAGAACTTGGCTAGAAGTCTGATGCTCAAGACGCCAACATGAATAGAATCAAATCGTTCATCTTTGGGGATCATTCCGATACTAAACGACTAATCGGCTCAGAATCGGTCTCCTCAGTCTTGGAGCCGCGTGTAGAAGAGCTTATAAGCGAGTGCGCATCAGATTGTTTGGATGGAAATCATGAATTCTCAGCAAACACGCACAAGCTTGATAATGATACACTAATAACTGAAGAACGCGTTAATATGGAACCTTTGATAACTAGACCGCGCTACCAACAAAACCACCGTGAGTTTTTGGATCATTATTCAGTCACGCAACGTTCAAACTATCTTGAAAGTCTTATTCCAGATGACCCAGCAAGAATCGCGAGTTGTCTTCACAATCCTAGCATAACTTTGGCTACTTCCTCGTCGCGCCGGGACGGATCATGGCGTGTTCTTCTTCGTTGCCACCACTCGTCGAGAAAGGTGAAGGGGAAAATATGGAGACCCATTGTGGTGAAGCTCGAAGAAGCGTCACTGAATTTTCACGCTCAAGGTTTCGAGTCGTCTCCGCCATTCAAAGTCATCTCACTCACGTGGTTTCATATATTTCGCGCGCCGACATACCAAGAGTCGTCACCGGGGTGTCGCAACGTGTTGACAACCGTGTTGTTAAACACTTTTCAAGGGTCACGGCAAAAGTGGAAGTCTTTAACGTGTCCTATATGGGGTAAAACGGCTGGCCATAAAGTGGCGAAAATTGGGTGCGCCGACCATAAAGTGCTTTTAAATTTCATCGAAACCGTCCAGAGATGTATCTTTAGTTTTCCGGGATTTAGACAACGGGGAATCCGCTACAAGAAGAATCGCGTCTCTATCGACGTCCAAGAAGTTTACGAGCAGAGGGAAGGAAAAGAGGTCGCTAACAGTGAGGCCTATATTAAAGTTATCACCCGGGTGTCGGGTAGTCCCGAATGCAGAATAATCCTCAACCCGTTCGCGGGACAAACGGATCTTCGTGAGATCGGTTTTCATAGTTGCGTCAAAGCGGTCAAAGGAAGCAGGAGTCTAGGGGAGCCCCTTACTGCGACCTTCGTCCCTCTCGACAACTGTTGGTTTCAGCTCGTACACGTGAAGTCGTTCACCTCGAGACCACCTCCGCTTCGTTGTCAAGTAACCGTTGTAGTTCGCGGTACGGACTGCATCGAGCTGCACGCGCAGATATTTCCAACGACGCGTCTGGACGCTGTGTGTGCGAGCAACATCGTGTTGAGGTTCCACGTTCCACCCTCGTGGCTTCAATCTGGGAAGAAATCGGGAGAAAAAGTCGTACAGCAAAGCGCTAGTGTTTCAAAAGGCAAGGTGCGCTACAGTTCGACTAACGAAACCTTGCTCTGGTCAATTCATAAATTACCTTTGCAAATACACAGGAGTTGTCACAGAAATGGAAAACCTTTGGCTTCGCTAAGCGTCAACTTTAAACATGCAGTCCCTTCTAATCCAAAACAGATCTTCAAGATGGCGGTCGAAATGGATTTCGCAATGCATGGAAATTCTATCGCGTCCGAAGTCAGCATTTCGGGAATGACAATGGGACACAGAAAGTTTGAAGACTTTAAGACGCAGTACTCCAGTTTATTCCGCATACTGGTTCCTGTAGAAGTGTCAAAGAGTAGTTAACAGGATTTTCGGTTGACTTCCATATAAATTGAAATCAACTATTTTAGGCTTGTTTTAGACGGCATACTTTTCATGTGCCGAACCTAATAGGAGAGATTTATATTTCATACGTCAAACCTTAAAGTGCACATGAAACAAAAATTAAGTTTGTCTTATTTGAAAGAACACTTAAAATGATAGAGTAACATATTTTGCAGTTTTTCGTTTCCTTGCTTCGTTCTTGAGATATTTCAGTTTGTTTGATATGCAAATTAAACAACTTGACGTCACATGTGCATAATGAGTTATCAGAGAAGGTTATATATCTTTGCTATTATCAAACATAATCACTTGAAAATTCTACATGTTTGATGTTGTGAGAGAAACACACGCACATACTTCCTTCGAATTAAGTTTGGTTTGATAATAGCAAAGATATATAACTTTCTCTGATAACTCATTATGCACATGTGACGTCAAGTTGTTTAATTTACATTTCAAACAAACTGAAATATCTCAACAACGAAGCAAGGAAACGAAAAACTGCAAAAGATGTTACTCTATCATTTTAAGTGTTCTTTCAAATAAGACAAACTTAATTTTCGTTTCATGTGCACTTTAACCTTAATAAGAAAGATTAGGTACATTTTTATAATAAGAAAGATTATTAGGTACATGATAAGCACGGCGTCTAAAAATCAAATTGGTGCGGCAATTTTTATTTGGTTCGACCTTTTGATTAAGTTCGATTGATCGGTCGTACTCATGCACTGAATCTAATGCATGAATTATTAAAATGTTTAATTTCTCCATTAGGTTCACAGAACAAAACGGCATTTGGTGCGACCTATTTGGTTAAAAATTGGATTGTGGAATTAGGGTTATTTAATCGTATTTAATTAGAACTCGGGATGTTTATATGGAAATTGAGCCGAATTTTCTGAGTAGTCTAGCTAATGGTGCAAACGACGATGCTCAAAATATAAATGTAAAACTTTTAGAATGGATGCACTGAAGACTGCGCATGGCGCAACACTCCAGTGACGAATACTGGACGAATATATATATCACTGGTTAATGCCGTACTGTAGCCATACAACAAAGGTTTGATTAACACAACTTCCGATTTAATATCCGCACCAGCATAGGAAACTTACGAAACCGGAAACGATGTTTGCATAACTTGCTATGGTAATTATACACTTATATGCCAGGACCAGCTGTTGCTGAAATTAAACAATAGTGTAATATCACTTAAGTTCAGCAGTGTCTAATTTTAGCCATGTGGGACCACCCGTTAGGCGCATTAGCCCCTTATAAGTGTGTAATTACCATAGCAAGTTGTGCAAACATCGTTTCCGGTTTCGTAAGTTTCCTATCCAGTTCCCCTTTCATTAGCTATGAGAGTATGCATTGCGCGCCTGTAATATTCTACCCTGCGAGCAGAGCCTTCTTTTCCTTATTTCTTCGCCGAGAGAGAGGAAGAAAAGTAGGCTCTGCTGTATTCGTGACTGGTTTCCATTGCGCATGCATGTCAGTTGCTTGGCTACAATCTCGAACCCAGTCCAAATCAGAGCAGAAAACAAAACAAGAACCGGTTAAACGGGTCTTAAACGGGTTACTTCGTCCTAAATCTTGGACGAAGCCAAACACGACTACAGCCGAGCCTACTTTTCTTCCTCTCTCTCAGTGAAGTAATAAGGAAAAGAAGGCTCTGCTCACAGGGTAGTAATATTCAGGCTGCGTACAAGCTATGGTTTCACTGTTGAGTTTTTCCAATTGAAATCTATAAGTTTGCCGATTGGTTTATAGCATTTAATCAAAACTTTGTTTGGTGGCAACTGTACAATGTGTTTCACTGTAATACTCTAGAGATTTTTAAAAATATAAAAAATTAAAATTGATAAATTATGGTCTTTTATCTAGAGCTACCAATATGAAATATAAGTAATTTCAATGCATTTTAATACCGTATTTTGAAATAGATAAGTATGGGTTAATTAATGGTCACGAGTGTGATATGGGGTTAAGCTTCACGAGCGATGTTAAATCCCATATCACACGAGTGAACATTAATTAACCATTTTATCTCATGACTCTCTTGCAGTGAAATCAATTTATTTTTTATTTAACTTACCGAGAAAGAAACAAGAGTTAGAAAGGAAAATACTCATTATTAGCGTGATAAGCAGTCAAAACAGTGGGATAACTAGTTATCTCATGAGTGGGATAACTAACTAGTTATCCCACTCAGATAACTATTCCACTATGCATAGTCAATCGAGATATGGTCTGGAAACTCGGCAAACTTCAAAGCGCCTATAATGAGCTGTGATTTTATGTTGAACCGTACCTTACACCGTGCACATCCTTTGTTTTAGGTTTATTAATATTTAAATAGCACGGTTGAATGATTGAACTGAAACCTTGCCATTGGACAATTCCTTCGTTATACTAATATACCAATGTGTTCAGTGACCGTGCACCGTGCGCAAAAATGCATAAAGGCGAACAAAAAGATAGACCAAAGACTTTAGCTGAGTTTCCAGACCATATCTCGATTGACTATGCATGCTCATCGACATGCTAATCAGTTGAATAAAGGATTTAATTCTTCTGTTGGAACAGTGAATAGACCTTTCCGCACGAAGTGCGTGGATAACGCGTTGAGAGATTTGATTGGCTTTCGCAAAACGTCCGACAAACATTGGATATTAGCCAATCAGATTTGTCAAAAAGAAAGATCACGTGATCCATTCACCTCACACGGAATTGAAAGGTCTATTGTGGATGTGTCTTGAGATAAGCCACGATAAATTTTTAAATTCCAAAATAGCTAGAAAACACCCTAATATTTAGAATTAGCTAGTGTAAGTGTAATCTAAATGTCTGGAATCATCTCTATATAAACCTTGGTATCCCTCTCAAATAGTCCTTTTAGAAAATCGTCCGATCCCGCTTCTATACTTAGCCCGCGAGCAGCCTGCTTGCAGGTTACCCTGATCTACATGAAGTACAATGAGAAGTACCTAAATCTAACCGCAGTGTTCCTGTTTGCTGAGCCCGCATACCACTACGTACGCCATATTGGAAAATCTGTTTGTTTTATTTTGGTCGAATTTCTGTGTTCAAAAAATGGAAATAGGAACCGAGATTAGTGAAAAAATAAAGGTCAGTTTATAAGGATATTATGTTGTCTTAAGTTTCCTTTGAATAATAGTAAAAACAGCTCCTCAAGCATTTGAATACACCCCCTTATAAAATTACAAGAGTTGTAAAGTCGACCCCCAACTTATCACTTATGATATGAATAAGATGTATTTTTTAGTTGTAGACGGCTTGTAGCTATTAAAGAGTTGACATATAAATAGAAAGCTTATAGAATTTATATCATGTTTCTTACAGACGGCGATCAAAAGCAAGTTGGTTGAATTTGGTTCTTATGTAGGTTAGTGCAATTTATAAAAATATAGTGCGAGTTTGTTCAAACTTTGAAATAAACATGTGGTCATCAAAAAATATATTTTTTTTATCAAGAGAATTCTCGCTCTGTTTTTGTCAATTATGGCCTACATTTATATATGTGTGCAAATGTCTTATTGGTGGTCATTGTCAAGTTCAAATACTTGAAAAATGTTTCTGAGCCTTAGACAGGAATCGAACTGTGATGTCTGTTATGTAAGACCTGCTCACATATATACGACACTTATACTGTACAATGTGTACTACCACACTTAATACAAATCACTTTATCGATATCCCCTCTCAACAACATCTCATCTCAACATCTCTGGTTAGGCCACTCCAAATTAGACTTTAGTTTCCCGTCCACCGCCTGCATCTCCTAGAAGGGGCTGCGTGATTTGTCCATTATTGACCTTTTGTTTCCATTATTGATTAATCTACCAATAAATTGTTTACATATCAACGTGACATTCAACATAAAATTGTTGCTACTTAAACTTTTGATATACAACAACAAAGAAAGTGAAAAAGCAGGTAATTCTTTGGTATTAACCAAGGGTCTGGGTATTAACCGCTGTGATTTAAGAAATATGCGATGGCGCACATTGGCATACAATCGCACCGGAAGTGAGATTTCAGGGATATGGCATATACATACAGTAAATACATATTAAATAATGGATAATGGTAATGAGCCGCCTGCCCGCGTGCAATTCTCAGGAAGGGGTGGATGGGAAACTAAAGTCTAATTTCGAGTGGCCTTAGGAGCACACACATGACTAAATTTGTAATCTTAGTTCAGTCGATCTGAACCTCAGTAGCTCACAACCTCGTACCCATGGTCTTCTCTGCTTTCAAAATGGCGAGAGGAGAAGACCCTGGCAAAGGCTGGTCATGTGATTCCCAAATACTCCATGATTCTTGGAGTATTTGGTCACGTGGATAATTTGAGCTTCGCCCATCCTGGGGGGAGCGGTTGATTCGGTTCTTATAAACATCAAGGTTGTTGCAAGTCCGGTAACATTAAATTCGAGCAGTAAATTAGATATATTTCAAAATTTACGACATTTACTGGATAATTCATAATTATTTGTTGCCGTCAATCGCCAGAAATGAAGCCGAAGGCAACGAATGATCATAAACTGATAAATAGAAACCCGCTCTGTGGTTACAGGTACTGATACATACACTGATACATACACTGATACATACACTTAGGTTGAGTAGAATAGGAGTTGAGGACAAGTTTGAAAAATATTTTTTTGTGTACCGCATAGATGAAGAGCTTCCTGACTATATAATGGTGATGGTTGCTAATAAAAGAAGTGAGTTACAAATGATTGATGATTTACATTTGTTCCTTGCTGATAATAGCCAGATGTTTTGTGCATGGTAAGTATTTACAATAGAAACTTTTTGCAAAGGAATTTCAATGTAATATAAAGTGGGGCCTTGGTTAACCAGGCCAGCCCAAGGTAGCATTCACTAGCATGATTCATAAGCCCAAGGTAGCATTCACTAGCATGATTCATATGTAAGAAATGTGTTGTGATGTTTGCATAGCCTGATATACTGTAAACACAGTGCTTTACTTTTTCAAAGAACTGTAACTAGTTACAATATTTGGTTCAAAAGTGTGACTAGTATAGTTACTGATATTCAGTTGAGGATGTCATTCTTTCTTGATAAAAATGGTTTTGATATAATAATAAAGGTACATTATGTACACATTTGACTATTTCTGCTTAGTGACAACTATATTTAGGTATTTAGCTGTAAAAACATAATTATGGTACTGGCATCTAAAAACCAGTAATTTCTTTGTTGATTCTAGTAACACGGACAAAGGAATGTAACTTTGTAACTAGTTACAAAATTTTTGAAGTAACTTTGTAACTGTAACTAGTTACTTTCTTTTCATTGTAACTTTTATCGGTAACTAGTTACTTTTCTAACGATGTAACTGTAACTAGTTACAAAAATGATGTAACTTTTACAGCACTGTGTAAACACAGTAACTAACTAACCAATCATTTCCTACACCAAGGGCTGCCAAGAGGGGGGGGGGGCAAGTTGCCTTAGGCCCCTAACTTGAGAAGGGCCTAAAATTTTTGAGATTTGAGTTTTTGATGTAAGAAAACATGAGGCCCAGAAAGAGTAAAGATCAGTAACACTGACTTCATTTTTAGCCAACCCAGGGGACCAATGACCCTATGGCGTGTGACGTCATCAGGGGCCACAAATCGACCTATGTGACATCATCAGGGGCTCCAAATCGGTAATTTGCCCTGGGCCCCACAATTTCTCGGCGGCCCTGCGTACACCGTATTTTCTGGACCATATTTTCTGCGTAACATCTTACAACATAGTGTAATATCGTAGAACGTAGCATAACATCTTACAACATAGTGTAATACCATAGAACGTAGCGTAACATCTTACAACATAGTGTAATACCGTAGAACGTAGCGTAACATCTTACAACATAGTGTAACATCTTAAGCCCTAATCAAACGAGAACGCAAGTCATCGCAAGTTGGCAGTCAAAATTTCTGTGGCGGTCGTTTGAACACCAAATTAACAAAATAAAGGTTTCATGAGTGTTTTAAACAAGTTTTAACTTTGTCACGGTACATGATATTTTCGGGAAACTATTCAGAGCTGCTGGCTGAGATAGCGTGACTGCCAACTTGCGATGACTTGCGTTCTCGTTTGATTACGGCTTTACAGCGTAGCGCGACGTCTACAGTAATTGTGAGATTTTATTAGGATATGAAATATGAAAAAAACCCAACATATTGTACCGTATGTAAAAAGTGTTTAATTCATTCAAATGTAAACCACACCGCATGAGTTCTGGAAAATAATAATTATAGTACTTAATATTTTTATCATCATTGTATAGGCTGCATGATTTATTACAAAAATTACAAGAAGTTACTGAAGGTAAATTTACTTTTTTGTTGATTTCGTGATCATGAATGTGAAAGAACCGAAATGAAAGGAATTTCTTTTTTTATTTAAACCTTTACTAGTATTTCTCTATTTGCAGAACTACAGTACACTTTAAGGAGGGTCTGTTACATGAAGCGGATTGAGTGTTCAAGTCAAATCTCCCATGTTGTTTTCTCGTTGTTGTGTTTACATGAAGAAGATTGAAAGTTTTCGATCTGATCGAAACGAAGGGCTGAAGTCAATCCACGCAGTCGAGTGGATTGACTTGACATTCAAGCAAGGAATCGACTTGAATGTCTCCAATCTGATTCATCTAAACACGGTTTGACTTGAAAATGACTTGATACGTATGAGTGAAGTTAGTGCGTGTTGTAAACATGGCGCACATTGAGGAAAGTCCAGAAAATAGTGTTGAAAAACCGTTTACAAAAAGCAAAAACAGATCGGATTCTCCATGTAAACATGTGCCCAGATTGACTTCACTCGCGTTTTTCTATCCGATTGGACTCAATCTGCTTCATGTACACATGGCCTTATATGGGGTCTGAATTTCCGAAATCCGTTCTACAGGTATTTTGGTCATTTTAACCGCAACCGCTTTTCCGTTTCACTTAGGAACATAACCGCGCTTTTGAGAAATCATTGCTATAGTTCTCCAAAAAGCGCTCTACATTCTAAAAGATAATCGTATCCGATGAGGACATTTTAAAGTTTCCCGCAAGCAGAGTTGGAAAAAGTATTCAACCTTCCTCTGGATGGGTTTTTAAGTTTAAGTTTAGATAACCTTCCTCAAAATATATAGCGAGAATTTTGTGTTTTGCAACGTTCATAAATACTGCATGACTTTTGCAGTACCTTGGTTTTCTAGGTTTTCCTAGGTAAGCTTTGGCATACTACAATAGCTACTAATAACTGCCCGCTGCTGCCTGATAGCCTGCCAACTACCCTCGACTGCTGCGAAGATACAGACATCACAGCAGACATCAGCGTACATGTCTCACACATGTAACTGCTGCCGCTGCCAGTGCTGCATAATTGTTGGTTAGCCAATGTTTTGCTGCAAATCGCATTTCTTCTCGACACCTTGCTTGATCAATTGTAACTTTCTCAGATTACCGAATGTGTTGTTTCACGTGTTTTCACTTTAAACCTTCCTCACTAAAGTAAACCTTCCTCCGGGTGGTACCCGCATACCCGCAGCTTTTCTCCAACTCTGCCCGCAAGTGAACGGTTCTCAGTTCCCGAAAAACTCGATATGATCGAAATCCATCCCAAAATAATTGTTAAAACCGCCTAACCGCCAAACTATAATAGATCCCCTATAAGCTGTCTTCCTGATCTCCAGTTTAGTACTGTCGTGTCAATAGAAGCATTCCGTAAAATATTGTTGCAATATATTCGTCAAGTTGAACAATTCATTTGATAAGATTCGTTGACAACTTCCTGTTTTGAATTCTCTTTTGAATTTGATTGGTGTTTGGCGAATAATCCTGTTTCTTATTGGTTGTTTAAAAACCAGAAACCAATCAAATTCACAACAAGAAGTTAGCAATAATTTTCATCAAATGAATTGGTCAACTTGAGGAATATATTGCAACGATATTTTAGGAACGCTTCTATTGCCACGACAGTATAATATGTTTGAATTTACTATAGGTGCATTTGAAGTGAAAGTGCCCATTAAAACAAAAGTAGACGAGGTTAACAATGAAAGCAAAACCATTGCCATTGCTAATGACAATGAAACCTTGAAAATATCGAAAATATCTCGAAAACCAAGTCCAATTAGATTATCCAATACTGATCAAAATGATCACGAGGAATCCTTTGACAGTCAAACTGAAGGTATGTGGAAAAAATCGGGATGTATTTTAAAATGAATGGAGTGTGGTTTTTTTTTCAAAATACCATATTAAATACAAAAAGTGAATGGCACATTTCAGGTAATGCAGACAGGAGCACTGACAACGAGAAAGGGAAAACATTTGAAAAACACCACAGAAAAGAAGAGAACATTTCTGGAGGTCTTCAAAGTGCAGTAATTGTGCAAAAAAGGTATACGTACATGTACAGTACCGTGTATGTCTATACTGGGCGGACATTTATTGTGCTGTACGTGGACAACAATCTTCCTATACAGTTGGGAACAATATTTCAATGTAAATCATCAGGAGTAAATAAAATTATGTCGTATTATAATAACTTTTGTGGCTGGTCGTAGTAGTAAGTTCTAGGCTTTTTGCTTCCAGTATGAGCTTGGTTGGCTGTGGTGTTAGGAGAGTTGCTTGGAAGGCTGGGGGAAGGAGTGAAGGGGGAAAGCCTAGGTCTTCGCTAGCTTAGTTTAAAGGCCTTTTCCTGCCATCATAAGCTACAGTAGGCCACAGTGCACGTTCCTCTCCTTCGGATAACTTCTGAAACTTAGTATAAGCTGTGCAGGAAGGAAGGTCGAGGACCTAGGTTAGCTTTAGTACTGCTCAAAACAAGAAGGAAAAAGCAATTGAGCGAGTGATTTCAATTAATCTGAAACATTAACATTTGAAAATGGCTTCAATGAAATGCATCAAATCAACTTCATTTAGCATTTTGAATGATCCATGTACACGTACCGGTAGAAGTCGTTTCCCAATCACCCGCACTGCCTCTGTTAGCAGAAGACGAAAATAAATAAAGGCTGACGTTCAGGTTCTCTTTTTGTCACAGTGTCCTCCTCATAGTGTAAAACCTTTATCATCATCTTAATATCGATTTTTGCCTTATCAGTCTATCAAATTACGTTGCCCATATATACTGTAATCTAGGCAACTAGGATTGTTGCTTCTTGAAAAATAGGTCCAATATTGTACCTCTGATTTAAACAAAATGATTGTTCAATCTTTTCTAAGACCAACTCTTCCACCTTCAAAACAAGCCAACCCTACTCTGTTAAAGAAAGCCATGGAAGCAGCCCAAGCGTCTGCGGAAGATGGCGAGTACAACCCAGAGACACCTGCCTCATCTGACCTACCAGAAATGTCAGGCCAAAATCCTGAGAGCAAAAGACGACAACGAGAACTTCTTTTGGAAGAACATAAGAAACTTCAGAGGCTGAAGTCACAGCAAGAGGATAGTGAAGAGACCGGGGTAATGATGAATCATTCACTATCACCATTGTCATGATCACCATTATCGTCGCCACTGTGGTTGTCATCACCATCATTATTATCATCATCATTACTACCACCATCATCATTACCACCACCATTATTATTACCACTATCATCATGACCATCACTACCACCGTCATCATCACCTGACCACCATCATCACCTGACCACCATCATTACTACCATCACCACCACCACCACCATCATTATTACCACTATCATCATGACCATCACCACCACCATCATCATCACCTGACCACCATCATCATTACCTGACCACCATCATTACTACCATCATCATCATCACCACCACCATTATGATTACCACTATCATCATGACCATCACTGCCACCATCATCATCACCTGACCACCATCATCACCCATCATCATCACCACCTGACCACCATAATCATTATTACCACTATCATCATGACCATCACCACCACCATCATCATCACCTGACCACCATCATCATCACCTAACCACCATCATTACTACCATCACCACCATCATCATCATCACTACCACCATTATTATTACCACTATCATCATGACCATCACTACCACCATCATCACCTGACCACCATCATCACCCATCATCATCATCACCTGACCACCACCACCATCATCATCACCACCATAATCATTATTACCACTATCATTATGACCATCACCACCACCATCACCTGACCACCATCATCATCACCCATCATCACCTGACCACCATCATTACTACCATCACCACCACCCTCATCATCATCGTCACCTGACCACCATCATCATCATCGTCACCTGACCACCACCACCACCATCATGATAATCACCACCACCAACATCGCCATTTCCATTGCCATCATCACCTTGACCACCATCATGATAATCACCACCACCAACATCGCCATCATCACCTTGACCACCATCATCAATATTATTTAGTATTATTACACGGACTCCCGGTTTTACGAGTCGAGGTAAATTCGTATATTCCAGCTTCGCAGATTTCCATGCTAGAAACATCTTATGTGTCTTCTCAGGAACCCATGATCGAGTTACAAGTCGCCGAAGACGACGATCTATTTGCTACGGAAGAACCCCTAGTGAAAGACCGGAGGATTGTTGTGGAAAAAAACCTGGAATCTGATCCAGTGTTGGAAACCAGCAAGAAAGAAAAGTCGAAAAGCCAGACGAAAAAAGAAAAGAAACTCGAGAAGAGAAGATTAGAAGAGGATGAAGCAAGCGAGTCTCGTAGCCAAACACAGTCAGCTTCTGGCAGCGAAGATGATAAAAAAGCGAAGGACAAACCAAGAAGTGTGAAATCAAAGTATGCCAAATGTTCTGTGAATATAGTTACAATCAAAATGGAAATACCTTCCAACTTCTTCTTCTGTAGTTCGTTGCGTATTACTGTATTTCTGTAGCTGCTACCGAAGCCTGAGAATTTTTTGTTGTTGAAAACTGTACATAAATATCTAAAACTCATTAATAATTCATGAGGAAACACAAAGAAAATCCATGTTTAATGAGTGTCTGTATATGTGATACAGATTCCTTTTGATTTACATAAACTTTAGCTTTGATTTTCTCGACTTAGACAAAAAATTTTCAGAAAAATTGCTACGCCAATGAACTTACCAAATCGGATCGTTTTATATGTCATTTACAGAATTCGTGTCCGTTCTGTATCGGGATATACCCCAATACAGAACGGCCACTCATTCTGTAAATAGTACGTATAATTTAGCTTTAAATGGCATTTACTCGTATGCAATAGATGTTTATCCCAAATCAATACCAACAGACGAATATACATCAAGAATTGGCGACTTATCGCTAGACTTCCCTCACGCTTCAGTAGGGGCTACAGAAATACAGTAATACACATACAAAAATAAACTGACACAATACGACTTGTAGCCCAACAAGTACTTGTGACACGTACGGTTTGACTAGTTCCTCGGTCTACCGTCTGAGTTCCAGTGGCTCAATGGTGAGAGCGTCCGGCTGGTACTCGGAAGGTTGTGGGTTCGAGTCCCGTCTGGAGCTCAGAGTTTTTCTCTGAGGATAAAGGATAAAGGACTGGGGACTAATCATCCTTACTTGCAGCCAGTGGCTGAATTGCGAAGGACGCAGATCAACGTGTCCGTGTCGAGGCATATCAAAGGCGCTCCAAGCAGCCGCCAACGACATAGTTCAGACCATGGATCACAGCTAAGATGTTGTTAGGTGTTGATTTTATGGAGGGAGGAAAACCGGAGAACCCGGCGAAAAACCCTCGAAGCACAGGAGAGATCAACTACAAGCCCGACAACAGGGTCATTCCCAAGCGGTCACCCATCCAAGTACTAACCCCGTCTAACCGGGCTTAACTTTTTGGTGAGAGGCAGCGCGCTAATAGCACACGCCACCCGTGCTCTGAGTTTAACTTACGACAGCTTGTACACAATGTACAGTAAAAAAAAAAAAACAACGAAAAAACATAGAAGCAACGAAGCAAGGAAATAAAAAAAATGGAAAAGATGTTATTCTGTGTCATTTTAAAATTTCTTTCAAATAAGACGGACTTTTCACCTCTGTTTTCAACTCATTCATTGAACCTTATTTATCATTGCTTTATAGAGACAAACGACGGAAACCGAAGTTCATCGTAACTTTGGAAGGCGTCGGCAGTGATTTTGAAGAAAAATACGAAAAGGAACATTCCAGAAAGAAGAGACGACGAAAAAGCAATCACAGAGAAGATGAAAGACCAACGATGCCAAACATAGATGTTCCACTTATCCCTGTGTATCCCCCATTGATCCAAGGTGTTCACCAAATTCCAGGTATGGCGCCAACCCACCTAAATCCAATCCCACCACCACCACCACCAGGCGTCCATGTTGTACCACCAACCATAATGCCACTATTACCGATTGATACGACGGCGCATACTGGTTAGTTATTTTAGATTCAAAGTAAAGTTATGAACTTTAAAGTGCATATAAACCCAATTTTTTTATCATCTGAATACGTTCTACATAGAGCAAACAGTTGTTCAGTGAAACATTTTTTTATTGGAGCTATTCTTCAACGTTTTTTGGCGATTCGCATTCTATATAATATGGTAATGAGATGACGTCTATGTAGGCATTTGGCTTTCTCTTTTTGGCAAGATAAACTACCTGAGAATTTTTGTGGAAAAACTTATACAATATGGAACATGTTGTTCAAACACACCATTAATGGAAGAATTGGGTCATGTCACTCCTGCAAATAAATATTGTATAGATAATGATGACTACTTTGGCGTCATCTCATTACCATTTTGAAAACAAAAATCTCTATTAAAGCAATAAAGGTTGCTCCAATCTAAAAAATATTTCGTTGTTCAACTATTTGCCAAAGGTAGAACGTATTTAGATGATAAAAAATTTGGGGTTATATGCACTTTAATATCAGTAGATGTTGATGAAAAGTGATGAACTTTAATATCAGTAGACGTTGATGAAAAGTGATGAACTTTAATATCAGTAGATGTGGATGAAAAGTGATGAACTTTAATATCAGTAGATGTTGATGAAAAGTGATGCACTTTAATATCAGTAGATGTTGATGAAAATTGATGAACTTTAATATCAGTAGACGTTGATGAAAAGTGATGAACTTTAATATCAGTAGATGTTGATGAAAAGTGATGAACTTTAATATCAGTAGATGTTGATGAAAAGTGATGAACTTTAATATCAGTAGATGTTGATGAAAAGTGATGAACTTTAATATCAGTAGATGTTGATGAAAAGTGATGAACTTTAATATCAGTAGACGTTGATGAAAAGTGATGAACTTTAATATCAGTAGATGTTGATGAAAAGTGATGAACTTTAATATCAGTAGATGTTGATGAAAAGTGATGAACTTTAATATCAGTAGACGTTGATGAAAAGTGATGAACTTTAATATCAGTAGATGTTGATGAAAAGTGATGAACTTTAATATCAGTAGATGTTGATGAAAAGTGATGAACTTTAATATCAGTAGATGTTGATGAAAAGTGATGCACTTTAATATCAGTAGACGTTGATGAGAAGTGATGAACTTTAATATCAGTAGATGTTGATGAAAAGTGATGAACTTTAATATCAGTAGATGTGGATGAAAAGTGATGAACTTTAATATCAGTAGACGTTGATGAAAAGTGATGAACTTTAATATCAGTAGACGTTGATGAGAAGTGATGAACTTTAATATCAGTAGATGTTGATGAAAAGTGATGAACTTTAATATCAGTAGATGTTGATGAAAAGTGATGAACTTTAATATCAGTAGATGTTGATGAAAAGTGATGCACTTTAATATCAGTAGACGTTGATGAGAAGTGATGAACTTTAATATCAGTAGATGTTGATGAAAAGTGATGAACTTTAATATCAGTAGATGTGGATGAAAAGTGATGAACTTTAATATCAGTAGACGTTGATGAAAAGTGATGAACTTTAATATCAGTAGACGTTGATGAGAAGTGATGAACTTTAATATCAGTAGATGTTGATGAAAAGTGATGAACTTTAATATCAGTAGACGTTGATGAAAAGTGATGAAATTTAGCATTGAATAGAAAACTGAATGGCGTGAGCATGACAACCTGGTTGAAATTGACGAGTTTAAAAAGCCTCTATACTATATGCAAATACTATATTCTACCTCGGTTTTATGGTCTAAGCTCCATTTTGATTGGATAATTGTCAGCCTTGGCAACGTAGTTCCGAACGAACTTCGCAACACACGGCGGTAAAGTAATGTGAAACCAACTGTAACAACTAACGACAGTTTGTACAGCGAGAACTAAAAAGATTTTAAAAATAAGCATATACTCATGCCATGCGGGACATCACAATTTTCAACCATTTTGCAAACTGAGTGAATATGAGGTTTAGTTAATCAAAGTCGAATATAATTGTTTAGAGACTGGAAATATGGAATACGAAGACGACGAGATGAACGAAGACAAAGAAAAATGTCGCTTCTGGCCGCAGTGTAAGAATGGAACCGAATGTCCGTACTACCATCCAGATGTCAACTGCAAGTAAGTGGGGGCTTTGTGATGTATACTGTAACTGCATGTATATAGTCCATTTGTTTATGTAAGTTTTAGCTTTGATCATGTCTGGGGCATATCGGCATATGGAGCCACGAGACGAAATCGAGAAAGACAGACACACGGGCAGATAGACGCACAGACAGGCAGAAAGACAAACAAACAAACAAACAAACAAACAAACAAACAAACAAACAAACAAACAAACAAACAAACAAACAAACAAACAAACAAACAAACAAACAAACAAACAAACAGACAGACAGACAGACAGACAGACACATGGACAGAGATGGCCACAGACAGACAGGCAGATACACAGACCGACACAGACACAAAGACATGACATACGATCAGACAAGGAATTCGGAGTGTTGTTTAGCAACTGACAGAGATGCAAAAGATTATATTTGAATAAAGATACACTGCATGTAGTTGATCGTTTTGTATTCAAAGAAACATTATTCCGTACTTTAGACCCAATGAATGAAACTTTAATTAATCCATTTTGGAATTTGGTATAATATAATGTTGATATTTCTATCTCATAAACTGTGTTTCCACAAGCTGTTATTCGCAACGTATTCTCCTATCATACTCTATAGGCATTTTCCTAATTGTCGTTATGGCAAAGATTGTAGTTACCTTCATCCTCAGTGTAAATTTGGTTCAAGGTAATATTTATTTTTGCTATGATCAGTTTTGTCATTTATAAGTTAGTTACTCCAATTCTATGCTTTACGCTGATTTTTTCGTAACAAAACATACTTTTCACACTTCAGATGCACCTCTACGTCGTGTTACTATTCTCATTCACCAACTACGATTGCTTCATCAACAGGTATGTCTTAGAGGGAAATTATATTACCTTATTATATGGAGAAGAGTATTTTACTGGCAACTAAAACACTCGTAGAATCCATATTTCACTACATCCGGGAACCGAGTGGCGTATGTAACGCTCGCGAGTGAGATATCGACAAGTCAAAATTTACGCCTTTTGCCGTAAGTTTCGAATCAAGTAAATTTGAGCCAGTAACTTCTCTTCATTCAGTTTTTTTACCTAAAATGACGTATTCGAATAAGCTGTTGTATTTTTCATTTGTATTTTCTAAAAGTCAAGCGGTTGTAGTTTTTGCTTTAGACCCAGTTTATCAACATCACTTCCCCGCATAATTTCATTGTCCATATATGCGCTCACTCGTGAGATATTGTCCTTGCCACTCGAACATAAAATCCATATATTCTCGCCACCGTGTAATATCCCCTTTATATACTTTAGCGTAGTCTACTATAGTCTACAAACTCCCGCGGACGCGAATTAATTGTAAAGTACTTTTAAAACATATAGTTTATATCTACTAACCGCTTATATTGTTCTCTTCCTCGTAGACAACCAAACGTTATGTCGATATCATCCATTCTGTACAAGAAAAGATTGTCCATTCCTACATCCAGTAGAAAAGGTTAATTTGCAATTAATTCTTGGAACCACTTTGTTACACACAACTCACGTTTACTTCATAATAAAAATATCAATTAAAAACGTGTATATATTAGGTTTCACGATAGCCAGGAGCCATCTTGGATGGGCCATTGTCAGCGGGGTTGCTTGCTATTTGTGATACGATTATGATTAGCGTTATAAAACGTTTAAATTCTTTATACCATTTCTAAACTATTTGTTTTGGTTTTAGCCTTGTCGTTATGGTACGAACTGCACTCGACCTAATTGTTCGTTCAGTCACTCCACACCACCACCAAGAGAGCAACTGAAATGGGTTGCACCTAAAACACATGTTAGGTAGGTCTCTGATTCCTGTTGGTGTTTGTTGTTGATGTTATTGTCGTTGCTGCTGTTGTTGATGTTGCCTTACTTCGTACCCAGGCGTCTTTCGTTGAGGGAGGGTGTCGCGCGAATGGGCTGATGGGAAGAGGGCACTTGAAACGGGAAGCGCTCCAATCCCATCGCTCCTTGCGCGCTCCGGTTTTTAATCGCGCCTGGGTACGAGGCAGGATGTTGCTGGTGTTGTTGATGTCGTGGTTGTTATTGTTCATGTTGCTGCCGTGGTTGTTGTTAATGTCAGTGTTGCTGTTGTCGTCGTTGCTGCTGCTGGTGTTGTTGCTACTGTTGCTGTTTGGCCTGAAGTGTCCCTTTCACATCACAGATATTTCTTTCTTTCAGCGATCGACAATTTGCAGTGAAGGAAGCGAGCACGACCCCTTTACAAGTGCAATAAAGAGCAGAGTGATCTCCCGAAACTGTCTCTAGTCTTCAAAACTACGCAGTATCTCTTAGACTTTCAAGATGCTTGCAAGAAAACATTATTTAATGTATTTTATGAGAATATAAAACAATAGTTAAAACCAAATTTTGTCGTGTTTAAACGCAACGTCGTTTGAGAGGTAATACAGACCCTTTTAATAAGTATATAGAATACGTAATTTTCACCCTTTGACGTCAATTTCTTTTCAATTTTTCTTTTGAATTCTTTTCAATTTCGTTGTCTTAACTTTTGTATATTTTCAATAGAATTCAAAAGGCTGAAAATGACGTCAATGGCGGGAAATGACGTACTCTGCACCAGTGAACTCCATTTCCTATATCCTAATATCCATCCCTATACCTGGAACGCTAACTTCAGTCATTATCACGCTTCAAAAGTTGTACTTATTACGTCGCTTCCAGTCCCTTGCGCCATCCTGACGCGAACCGCGTCTTGGGCGCGTATATAGGGGGACTGAAGGCGACGTAATAGAGCTTGACCCAATCTTGACCCAATCTCGTTCCCAGAGCCCACGTTCCCCACCCGGGAAACGAGAGACTCTGGGATAATCCGTTGCACAGGATTCTTGTTATTCCGGTTGAGGTACGCATGCGTAAATATCCGAGCGGAATCTGGATAGTATGTTCTCCTTGTTTGATTTTCCCCCAAAACAAGTCAATGGGGTTGCTGGCGAAGCTCGAATTACAGCATCTACACACATACGGCGAATATATCGATCGCGGCAACGTCTTCACTGGAGTCTTGTCGTCCGACATCTTTATTATTTTTGGTTTTATTAATTCTACTTCCGGTCACTTCAGATCAACTCATGCTCACTATTCAGCCAATAACGTAACGATTTGAAACGGATTATCGCAGTCTCTCGTTTCTCGGGTGGGGAACGTGGGCTCTGGGAACGAGATTGAGCTTCTCGTTCCAGATATGAGGGGAGAATGGGAGGAAGTATGGAGTTCACTGCTCTGCACTGATTAAAAGGATCTGTATTCAACACTTGTCAGTGTTCTTCCTCCAATGTCTAAGCACAGCCAAGTAAGTTAAGCGACGCCGAGTTATTGACCACGTTTACATCAGGGCGCCCTGGTCTGAAATTCGTCCTACTGTATTTCGCCGTGTAAAAAGGCGGAACCGTACTACTTCGAGACCAGGTCGTAGACATCAGAGGACGAACACTGACGAGTGTTGGATATAGTTTATGAAATATATTTTAAGAGAACCGACCTAAAAGTTAGAAGAAGTAAGAAACAGGACTTTTTCCAGAAAAAATCAACCTACATATTTTTTTAAAAAATAAGCCCATTGGTTTGTCCATTCCTGTAGAAACGTTTTAATGGAAAAAAAATTAGCGTCACCAAAGCTGTTTTTCGAATTATCAACCATTTTTGAAACGCCATTGTTACCATAGCAACAACTTTAATTATTCATTTTATAACAGTCTGGAATGTTTTTCTAGGCACCACATTCAGTTTTGTTTTTATTCCAAAAATTTATGTTGATATATGCACATGTGTTTTTTGAGTCTCAAACTTTGAGCCAAACTTCTGTGCAAGGAGAAGGCATTAAATGGCGGGAAGGTGCGCGGTGACGGATGTAGCCTGCGTATGACGGATGGGAAAAGGGCCCATTCCCATTCTTATTACGCGCATTTATCTGTAACATGTCCTACACGAAGTACTATGCTCTCAAATAATGTAAACATTGCTTCTGCTGCGAACAATCCAGGAAAAAATGTTCGCAAATTCGTCAATTAGCTATATGCATCTCTATATTAAACGCCTGTATAGGAATAACATTGTATAACAAACTACAGAGCATATCCGTGATTGGTTAATATATTCTGCATTAATATGGTTAATAACAACCTCTATATGCTAATTGTTCTGAGGAATATTTAACTTGTGTAATAGAAGATGGCAGATGCAGTTGGCTTCATGGCTTAATAATTTTGATGGTTGGAAATTGTGTTGATGGAATGTCTCGTAGAAGGTTTCTACTGATTTGGACAATAAGTTTATCCTTGGTTCTTTTAATATATATTTATTTGCCTTATACTGTTGGAAAACCTCGAAATGCAAGTAAGCTAAACTTGCTTCATTTAATTATAGTTTTGTTTTGTTTAGTTGGTTTTATAAAATTGAACTGGAAGTAATTATGAATGATTATTTATGTGATCTTATTAATTTTATTCCAGTCGCTGAATTGGATAAAGAAAGTAAAATTTCAGCAGTAATACCTGCTGTAGTCGAAGCTACTCAGCATATTCGAGAGCGAGTAAATATTCACACGACATCAACTGAGAGGGTCAAAGAGACCAGTCAGGCGCCAACATCAACACCTAAACCTACAGTACCAAAGACATGTGTAGTAGATCAAAGTCTTTTAGGTAACTGTGTGTATTCTATAGTTTGTTCAGTAATTGTCTTGTATTGTGCAGTTTCTTTGGCTTGTTTACACTTTGATTAAACAAGTAATTGTTTGGGCGTGGGTTTATTAAAACAATCACATGGGTCACTGCTGACCCCAACAAAACTGCTATTAATTTAAACCCAAGACAGAAACTAAATTTACCCCATTAACAGACTATAAACTTCTCGTAGCGGTAAACCTGCAAGTTTTGTTGGGGTTTATTGGTGACACATAAAATTGCATATTTTGTTAAGTTGCACAAAGTACCATTTTGCAAAGCACCGTTTAACAGAGTTCTGTTTTGCAGAGTACCATTTGGCAGAGCACCATTTCACAGAGTAACATTTCTCAGAGTACCATTTGGCAGAGCACCATTTCACAGAGTAACATTGCTCAGAGTGCCATTTGGCAGAGCACCATTTCACAGAGTAACATTTCTCAGAGTGCCATTTGGCAGAGCACCATTTCACAGAGTGCCATTTGACAGAGCACCATTTCACAGAGTAACATTTCACAGAGTACCATTTGGCAGAGCACCTTTTCAACGAGGAACCGAAAGGTCAAAAATGTCGTAAGGTCAAAAATGTTTGATAACATTTCACAGAGTACCATTTTGCAGAGTACTAATTAGCCAAAGTACCATTTTGCAAAGTACTATTTCACAATATATTTACCATTTTGTATAAAAGTATAATTTTGTTTCCCCCCCCAAAGTAGTATAATCTGTGTTGTAGTATATATGGTAAGGGTATTGGCAATAAAAATTATAAGTTTGTCTCATTTGAAAGAACTTGTCAAATGGTATAAGAAGACCTTTTACAATTTTTCCGTATCTGTTTTGGTTTTGGAAATATTTGGACCAAAGACAACGTGCTGTCCACCATCTTGGAATTATTTTCGATATGCATGTGACATCATAACCAGGGTAAAGTGAAATTTTTATCTTGCCAACCTTATGACATTATGAGCTAGAAACTCGATTTTGTTGCGCTATTTCCGTTTTAAATTGACCCACAACATTTAAAAGCCTTCTGTGGAAATTTGGTCACCCATGGAGTAGTTTCATCAGGTTTACCCTGGTTGTGACGTCACCAATTTCCTAGTTAATTAGACCCAATATTACAACAAGATGGCAGACAGCACGCTCTCTTTGGTCGGAATATTTCAAAAAAAAAAGAAAGATACAGAAAAAGTACAAAAGGTCTTTTTATACCATTTGACGAGTTCTTTCAAATGGGACAAATTTAATTTTTATTGCCAATACCCTTTAAGCTTACTAAGGTTGATATGATTGTATAATATGCTGTAATTATTTTAGTTGGTGCAGTTTATGTGAACCAGACTGTACCAGATATGAATGAGGTTATAAAAGATTTATCTGTTGAGTATGGTGGGTCTGTTGAAAAGGGAGGAGCATATAGACCAAAAGATTGCATTGCCAAGAATAAGGTAAAGTATTAATTTTCACCATGACTTTAGTTTTTTTCTCTCAATAGGAAATCAAAAAGGTATTGGACAGATTTTCATGAAAGTTTATATCTTTTTCTGGGCATAAGGTTGGCCCAGTGAACTCTATAGGAAGACCATAGAGTTCACTGAGTTGGCCATTCAAACAAGGATCAATCATTTTAATATTTGGTTAAGAAATATATAGAAAATGTATAAAAAATTATTGAAGTTGTCTGTATAGTAATAAATTACTAATGCCCCTAAGCCAATCACATCTTGGTAATCTGAGCATCAATTTTAAAATGGTCACGCAACTCAACCCTGTACCCAGGCTCTTCTAAAAACTTTGAGGACACTTATAAAGACATGAAAAACATATGTTGGCCTAGTCAATGGTATCACATAATTGTTGTGCCATTCACCAATGACCAATCCCACAAAATTTCCCAGCATTCAATTTGGGGTTTTATAGCAAATTCATAACTTTTCTCACACCACACAATTTAGAAATAAAAGTTATATGACTTTATTATATAAAATAGAGTGTTTTATTGATTTTTCCACCACTAATAAAAGTGATAATCGCACATGTGACGATTATCGCTGAATCAGCATTATAGTTTAATGCAATTTTTGCAAGGCAATTGGACAATTTTTTTATATAATAAACAGAACAATACAGATGCTTGGAAATATGAAATTTATTTCTCGTGTTGAACAGGATAATGTCACTCGTTCACTTCGCTCACTCGTGAGATATCCTGGTCAACACTTGAAATAAATTTCATATTTCCACACATCCATGTATTATTCTCTATGTATTTTATCTTATTCACTCAACCATTCTTGATATTTGTGTCAAAGTTGTTAATTTACTACACTGACAACCAGGCTTGCCAATCTTGAGACAATCAAAATTATTGGGTACTGTAGACTGTTGAGGTCCCTGGGATGCCTTCCTTGACTTCTTGCATTTCTGAAAGGATATTTCCTGCATTTTGAGGGGGGGCTATTTTTGTATTTTCGACTGCGACTCTGAGCTGGATTTGATGTCTTTTGTGCTCCGAGGCCCCATATATAGTCTGAGGCCCTGGGACAAATTGCTCCTCCTACCCTACCCTTTCAGTGACCCAGCTGGATATTGGTTGCCAAGCCCAGTCATTAGACAATTTTGACAACTATAAATGTAGATATGGTTATAGATGTAGGGGGGGGGGGGGGGGCAATTTTGACATGTATTGCTGTGAAATGTTCAAGAAAAGTTCATATACATTAAGCTATTAAAGACTGAAAAATACAACTTAAAAATCAATATTTAACCCCAAAGTTTTCAGGCAAAACTCTCTGACCCCCCCCCCCCCCCCCCCCCCCCCCTCCCCCAAAAACAGAATTGGGCTGCTACACCTACAGTAAATTAAATTCCTGGCTAAATGTCATTGTGCTATACTTGCACTGCAATGTTAGCAAGTCTCTATCAAATTTTGTACAGCAAACAGCCATGTACCATAACAAACCAAAAAGCCCAACTTGTAGTAAACAAAATTACGCGTTGTAATTCTTTGTTGAATTCTGAATTTTCACGTATGACTTCTGTAGCCATAGGTCAATAAACAATCCTATTATTAAAACTGTATTTTAAATGTTTATAACAATCTCACCTTGAATGAAATAGCTTCAAGCTCCTTCTTTAAAGTCTTCTTGGTTGAAAAACAAGACACTTTAAGTCTTATTTCGGGTGTTAGAAGCCTTAGAATGTACGGGTTCGACTCCATTTTAAAATTTCAATTTCATGTTCAAATTTTCCCGCCACAGCGCTCCACGACCGAGCGCGCGTATGGGGTGTCCTGGAAACCAGGTAGCCCGCAGGTCAGGCGTTCTGCGGGTTGGTAAAATAGCGTACTGTCGAGCTGCTATTTATAGCACAAAATGCGGACAAACAAACCAAAATTGACTTTCAAATGATTGCAAATGAGCCATTACTTCTTGTTCGGACCGCAAGAATTATGGGTAAAAGCGGACAAACTTAAATAGTGACGCAACAATGACGCCACCATTGACATTTTCCGATGACATTTTCGATAATGCGCATAGGACAAGGATTGTGCACCAATATGGCCGCCGTGACGTCAGATGAAAACCTGCTTATGACGTCAGACATCAGTCATTCTTCGTCAGTTGAGATATTTCAATAATCTAAATGATTACATTATTGAAATATCTCAAAACCGAAGAATGATGCGACAAACTTGTAAAAGATCTTCCTTTACTATTTCACGATTTCTTTCAAATTAGACAAACTTAATTTATATTGCCAATACCCTTTTATTTTTAAATGTTTGTTTTTTTTATTCTTGCAGCTTGCAATTGTTATTCCTTATCGGAATCGTTCTGAACATTTAAGAATATTTTTACGTCATATGCATCCAATAATGCAAAGACAGATGCACGATTATCGAATAATAGTTGTGGAACAGGTAATTGTGAAAAGAAAATGCAAGAAAACCCGATTATTATATACCATACCATATAATGTACCATACTATACCATATCATAGCACATTGTACCATACGGCTTATGGTACTGCAGTAAGCTATATTATACGTACACGTGAAAACGCATCATGGTTACGACTTATTAACAGGCGTGGACAATGTTGTGTTTTGGCCAGCGTGAATAATGTTGTGCTAGTCAACATTAACAATGTTGTGTTGACCAGCATGAACAATGTTGTGCTGGTCAGCATGAACAATGTTGTGTTGGCCAGCATGAATAATGTTGTGCTGGTCAGCATGAACGATGTTGTGTTGACCAGCATGAACATGTTGTGTTGACCAGCATGAACAATGTTGTGTTGGTCAGTATGAACAATGTTGGTTGACCAGCATGAACAATGTTGTGTTGACCAGCATGAATAATGTTGTGTTGGTCAGCATGAACAATGTTGTGTTGGTCAGCACGAACAAGGTTGTGCTGGTCAGCACGAACAAGGTTGTGTTGACCAGCATAAACAATGTTGTGTGGCCAGCATGAACAATGTTGAGTTGACCAGCATGAACGTTGTGTTGACCAGCATGAACAACGTTGTGCTGGCCAGGATGAAGCCATGAACAATGTTGTGTGGCCAGCATGAACAATGTTGTGTTGACCAGCATGAACGACGTTGTGCTGGCCAGTGGCCAGCATGAACAATGTTGTCTGGCGAGCATGAACAATGTTGTGTTGACCAGCATGAACAATGTTGTGTTGGCCAGCATGAACAATGTTGTGTTGGCCAGCATGCACAATGTTGTGTTGGTCAGCATGAACAATGTTGTGTTGACCAGCATGCACAATGTTGTGTTGACCAGCATGAACAATGTTGTGTTGACCAGCATGCACAATGTTGTGTTGACCAGCACGAACAATGTTGTGTTGGTCAGCATGCACAATGTTGTGTTGACCAGCATGCACAATGTTGTGTTGACCAGCATGAACAATGTTGTGTTGGCCAGCATGAACAATGTTGTGTTGACCAGCATGCACAATGTTGTGTTGACCAGCATGAACAATGTTGTGTTGACCAGCATGCACAATGTTGTGTTGACCAGCATGCACAATGTTGTGTTGACCAGCATGAACAATGTTGTGTTGACCAGCATGCACAATGTTGTGTTGGTCAGCATGCACAATGTTGTGTTGACCAGCATGCACAATGTTGTGTTGACCAGCATGCACAATGTTGTGTTGACCAGCATGCACAATGTTGTGTTGACCAGCATGAACAATGTTGTGTTGACCAGCATGCACAATGTTGTGTTGACCAGCATGCACAATGTTGTGTTGACCAGCATGAACGATGTTGTGTTGACCAGCATGCACAATGTTGTGTTGACCAGCATGCACAATGTTGTGTTGACCAGCATGAACAATGTTGTGTTGACCAGCATGAACAATGTTGTGTTGACCAGCATGCACAATGTTGTGTTGACCAGCATGCACAATGTTGTGTTGACCAGCATGCACAATGTTGTGTTGACCAGCATGAACAATGTTGTGTTGACCAGCATGCACAATGTTGTGTTGACCAGCATGCACAATGTTGTGTTGACCAGCATGCACAATGTTGTGTTGACCAGCATGAACAATGTTGTGTTGACCAGCATGAACAATGTTGTGTTGACCAGCATGCACAATGTTGTGTTGACCAGCATGCACAATGTTGTGTTGACCAGCATGAACGATGTTGTGTTGACCAGCATGCACAATGTTGTGTTGACCAGCATGCACAATGTTGTGTTGACCAGCATGCACAATGTTGTGTTGACCAGCATGAACAATGTTGTGTTGGTCAGCATGAACAATGTTGTGTTGACCAGCATGCACAATGTTGTGTTGACCAGCATGAACAATGTTGTGTTGGCCAGCATGAACAATATTGTGTGGCCAGCATGAACAATGTTGAGTTGACCAGCATGAACAAGGTTGTGTTGGTCAGCACGAACAAGGTTGCGTTGACCAGCATAAACAATGTTGTGTGGCCAGCATGAACAATGTTGAGTTGACCAGCATGAACGTTGTGTTGACCAGCATGAACAACGTTGTGCTGGCCAGGATGAAGCCATGAACAATGTTGTGCTGGCCAGCATGAACAATGTTGTGTTGACCAGCATGAACGACGTTGTGCTGGCCAGCGTGAACAATTGTTGTGCTGGCCGTCATAAACAATTTTGCCAAAAATATTGCTCAATGACTTGTGAGCTTTTTACGCATATGCTAAAATTAAAATATTCACTGCTGTGCTGTGTAGGGCCAAAACTTTGCTGATTTTGACTTGCACCTCCTATTTTTCAGGCAGGTAATTACAGCTTCAATCGCGCAACGTTGATAAATATTGGTTTCCTAGAAGCACTGAAAATAGGAAACTTCGAGTGCTTTGTCTTTCACGATGTCGACCACATCTTGGAAAACGATCGCAACGACTATGGCTGTCCAGAAACTCCAAAACTTCTTGGTGTATCAGTCGATCGCTTTCATAGAAGGTACACTGGTCAGAGTAGCTATTCATTATTTTATATCAATTTTTTATTTTATATGCATTTAAATAAGCCTTTGGAACCTCGTTGTGTCCATGTCCTTTTTTTTAATGAAATGAAAATTAAATTAAATTGAATTAAACGAGATTAGATGGGATGGATGGAATGGGATACCGATGAGATGAGGTGCCATGAGATGAGATTAATTTAATTTTACATTACATTACATTACATTTTACATTTCATTACGTTACACTACGTTTGACTGAAATCTTATTTCTTATTCAGCTTGCCTTGCGTTCCAGTGCAGTGCAGGTGCACAGCAGTACAGTACAGTACATGCAGGACAGTACAGTACAGCGCAGTACACTTTAGTACAGTACAGCACAGTACATTATAAAATTCATTAATAATTCATGAGGGGGAAAAAGAAAATCCATGTTGAATGAGGGTCTATTGCTGGCTTTCACGTGACGTCACGGCGGCCATATTTGTGCCCCAAAACAATAAAACGGCGGCCATATTTGTGTCCTAAATGATCCCATTGGGATTTAGCTCTATTCTTATTCACAAATTTCCTATTGTTTTAGCAATCCAATATGGCTGTCGGTCACGTGGGTGAAACCCAAGAATATATGTGATATAGATTCCTCTTGATTTACATAAACTTTAGCTTTGATTTTCTCGACTTAGACAACGTTTTCATTAGACTACGCCAATGAACTTACCAAATAGATCGTTTTAGAAGTAATTTACATAATTCGTGTCCGTTCTGTATCGGGATACAGGCACTCGACTTCACCTCGTGTCTGTATACCCCAATACAGAACGGCCACTCATTCCGTAAATAGTACGTACAGTACAGTACAGTACAGTACAGTACAGTACAGTACAGTACAGTACAGTACAGTACAGTACAGTACAGTGCAGTACAGTGCAGTACACTTCAGTACAGTACAGTACAGTACAGTACAGTACAGTACAGTACAGTACAGTACAGTACAGTACAGTACAGTGCAGTACAGTGCAGTACAGTGCAGTACAGTGCAGTGCAGTACAGTACAGTACAATACAATACAGTACAGTACAGTACAGTGCAGTGCAGTGCAGTGCAGTACAGTACACTTCAGTACAGTACACTTCAGTGCAGTACAGTGCAGTACAGTACAGTACACTGGAACTTAAAGGCTTGACCGCTATGTTTGTTGTTATTGCTTTAACTATCAGGTTTCCATATCTTCGTTATTTTGGTGGCGTCGGGGCGTTCTCGAAAGAGCAGTTTGAGAAAATGAACGGATATTCCAACATGTTCTGGGGTTGGGGAGGTGAAGATGATGACGCTTATAAGAGGTAAAGTGAATACAGTCTGTGGCGTACAGTATATCAAGTCTGATAATCAAATATGATATATTATGTATTTCACCCGCAACGGCAGACTTGTTCTGCCTGTAGTGGACCGATTAAGATATTCTCCGCGGAAATGTGGCAGTCAATTATGGTAAACAACAAAACCACAAAAGTGTTGGTAACAACAGGACGTTGGTAATTGTTATGAAAATGGCTTGGTATCTGGTTTATTAGTTTTAATTATCGCTTATATATGTTTCTCGCGTTTTTCAGAATACGAGCGGCTGGATACAGCTTACTGCGACCCCCTGCAAACATTGGGAGATACAGGATGCTCAAGGAACATCATGTTCGTGATAAGCCTGGCCCAGATAGGTATGGTGTATATTATATAGCATGATGTTGTTGTGTGTTGTCTATTATGGCGATGTGTGGGTTGCTATATTATGCTATGGTATATGGGTTATACACAGCACGGTGTTATGCGGTATAGGTTTCCTATATCATGGTATATGGTATGCTTGCTTGTGTGTACTGTGGCGTGCGTGACGTGGTAAGGGTACGGTGGTATGTGGTATCACTGGTATGGTATGGTGTAGTAAGCCATGCTATGGTATGTTATGGTATGGTGTGCTATGGTGTGATTTGGTATGGTATGGTATGGTGTGATTTCGTATGGTATGGTGTGATTTGGTATGGTATGGTATGGTGTGGTTTGGTATGGTATGGTGTGATTTGGTATGGTATGGTGTGGTTTGGTATGGTATGGTGTGGTTTGGTATGGTATGGTATGGTATGGTATGGTGTGATTTGGTATAGTATGATTTGGTATGGTATGTTATGGTATGGTGTGCTATGGTGTGATTTGGTATGGTATGGTATGGTTTGGTATGGTATGTTATGGTTTGGTGTGGTTTGGTATGGTATGGTATGGTGTGCTATGGTGTGATTTGGTATGTTATGGTATGGTGCGATTTGGTATGGTATGGTATGGTATGGTGTGGTATGGTTTGGTATTATATTATATTGTAAGGTGGAATGTGGTATGGTGTGGTTTGGTATGGTATTGTACGGTGTGATGTGGTATGGTTTTGTATGTGTGGTGTTGTACATGTGGTGTGGTGTGGTATATATGGTGTATGGTATGGTATGGTATGGTATGGTATGGTATGCTATGCCATAGTGTCCCATATATTTTGACTTTTGAGTATCGGAGCTTGATGTACGCCTACCAACCTCATTGCCAACATAGGCGGTATCAAATATTTTCATTACAGACATGGCCTCCTTAGAACGTCCGTGAAACGTATGCACGAAGATGGTTTGAACACGGTGAAATATGAAGTAAAAGAGAAAACAGAATATCCTTTGTACACCCACATACTTGCAAAACTAGCAGAAGAACTAGATGTACGGCCAACAGTCATACTGACACTCAAACCAGCATGGAACTGAGGACATGGCCACAAGGGTGATAACGCCGAACCAAGGTTACGTCATGGCAACGCCGAGGGAAGTTCAGACCTGCGCGAGGTAGACTTGTTCCAAGTCCCTCTCTAGCCTGCCATGGCAATCAGAGTGTGTGTGGAGCCTGTGCTCTTTATACAGTATATTTTCCATATAAAACTGCGTGGACCTTGACTAGGGGTGACAATCATAGAAAGCACGTCAAGAAAGAGGTTGCTATAGTAATGGACCATTATGTCATTAGCAAAGTGATTGAAAGAAGTTAAACACTGTAAAATAAAATATGTGAAAAACATTTTGCAGTGTGGTGAATGTTAACATAACTTAATGTAATATATGTTTTGGCGATTTTATGTGCCGTATGTTGTAATGTAACGTATAATGTATTATAATGTGTAATGCAACGCAATGTAATAATGTAATGTAATGTAATGTAATGTAAGTAATAGATAAAGCATGAGCGGCCGATCTGTATGGGAATTTACAAGGCGAGCCGAAGTAAAAGCCCCGCACAGACGACCAAGTTTTCCTTGACAAGTTTTATTTGTTCGTGTGTACGACACAAATTGACAAGTTTTTCCTTGACAAGGAGCCTTGTTCAAAGAAAATTGTTCGTGGGTATAGTCGTCAAAGAAAACTTGACAAGATCATCTCCGAAGCTTATTACGCGACCATTGCCGTCAAGGAAAACTTGTCCAACCGTACACACGAGCAATTATAAATTGTCAAGGAAAATGTTTGGGGGGGAAATTGTTCATCGTACACACGAGCAAGGAAAGCTACCAAGGAATTTGTCAAGAAAAACTTGGTCGACTGTGCGGGGCTTAAATCCCTATACTACTATACAGATCGGACGCGAATGCTTTATCGTACTTGTGAAATGAAACAATGGAATGAAGCTAATTAAAACTAACTTTTGATAAAGATCACCAAGAAGGCTAATTAGTATTCTTAACTTTTGATACAGATCACCAAGAATGTAAATTTAAAGTGTCGTAACGTAATGTACATGTAACGTAAGCAACGTAATGTAAATGTAACGTATATGCAGTCGATATACACAATTTTCTAATACGAAGCAGGTAAAGCTTGTCTTTGAGCGGAAAGTTCAGACGGCTTTCTTGAAGGCAATCCAAAGTTATGCAACTATGCATCCTCAGTCTGTCTAATATGACAACACAACCCCTAATCAATTAGTCATGACTGGCTAGTGGCTACGGGTTCACTGACCTCAAACAGTTGCTATTTATAAGCAGTCAAGTACCAGTTTATTTATAGTTTGGAATGATTATTAGAACTGAGTCTGTTTAGTACAAACTGGACTAAATGCGTTTCCACCAAGTCAACACCTGGTCAGTTGGTAAAAACGATTTGGACGGCTTTAGTACAACAAAAAGCCGGCATACATGCATGAGTAGTCTGTCAATGGTACATATATTATATCCGCATACAATTTGTAACCTGAAACTTAGAGCCCTGTCATGAGGATTGACGATGTATGTTTCTGTGCGAATTCGATTTGTCGATTTGATCGAAGAAACAGGTACAGTAGTTGTGAACAGTGAATTTCACAATAAAGATGATAAAATAGAATTGAAAAGATTGTTTTAAATGAGTAAGCGACTAAACGTTTATGTAAAATTCAAGTCATCAAGACAGTCTAGTGTCTAATACTATAATAATATACAAACATATGGTAGTTATTATAGGGGAGATCAATGGCAATATATATATATGTACATACGATTAATTATGAACCTGGCCGAACACCAAAGAAAGTTGCGTTCTCAAGTGTCGTAATTATGGCTTCGCCAGGGTGCATTCCGTGCATGCTACGCCACAGGAGCCCATCTTGGCAATTCGTCATGCCAAAAAGCGCGTGGGCACCTTGTGGCGGACTCGGAAGACGCGCGGGGGACTGTGGCAGAGGATTTAAAAAAAACGAAAAACGGTTACCGGAAGCGGGGAAAAAGGCGGAAAAAAGGAAAAAACGGGGGGAAAGGGGGGGAGGGAGAGGAAAAAAAATAAGGGATGAATGGATGATTTAACACCAAACGTTCAACGTGGAATGTGTTCCGCAAGTAGCCAGGACATCTCATATCGTCGGGAGCCACCGTTAGAATACTGAAACGTGCAAATCCGAAAAGCTTATCGTAGGATTTCGTAGCTATCCGAAGTGGCAATTAACGATGATGTAGTGTCCTAGCTACTTGTGGAACACATATCCCGAAAATACGATATGTAATTTAGCTGCAAAATCACGGCTAAAAGTTGAGACTTTGCATAATTTTGATTTATATTTTGATAAATGAATCATTATCACAACTACTTCGCTCAATTGTCTTACAATTTTAATACCTATAGGCGCTTAAAACGATGTTCAAAACAAGGAAGAATTCCTGTTTCATCCCTTTATTATTTTCCTTAACACACCACGATCGAGTGTGGCACAGTCCCCCGCGCGTCTTTCGAGTCCGCCACAGGGTGCCCATGCGCTTTTTGGCATGACGAATTGCCAAGATGGGCTCCCTGTGGCTACGCCGGATATCTCCGGTGTGGACTTGTCCTGTGCTTGGCGTGCTGGCGTGAGTTACCCAAAATTTGATATCTTGGCGTATTGGCGTACGCACTTGTTCAGTCTTGGCGTGCAAACAAATGTGACCAGCACTTTGCCTCTTTTGGCGTATTATTTTCTTATTATTTTGCGTATTATTACTCATTATTTTCAAATGTGCATGGCGTAACAAAAGGTCCGATAAAAAATAATTGGTAGCCTTGGCGTAAAGCTCTGAGCCGCGTCGCGACGAGTGGACACGTCGTCTGACTCGTCCAATTATAGGGCGGACACGTGCGGCGGCTATACAGCAAGTGGCAAACAGAGCACTTATACGATATTGCTGAAAATTTAAAGTAAAACTCGTAGTCGTATATTATATAGTCCTCTATCTGACATTGTATTATAACATCTACGAAATTTAATGAATAATTAGATTGAGAAATCGTAATGTCCATGTCAATTACTATAAGTCTTCAATATTTAATACATATTTAGCCTTGCCTAAAATGCTCGAGATATTTCGAACCTGCCGGTAACTTTGACTTTCTGTGCTTCATAGTCAAATTTAATTTTTCCTCAATTCAGACAGCCAAGTGATGACCTTGTACTGAGAGAGGAAAACCTTTCTTGTACCATAAAATAAATTGTTTTCAACCAATAATCATTGTATATCACCAAGGCCCACCAAGACTGATATAACATGAATCAATTTCATGATTGACTGATCGTCACAGCGTGACTTGTGTACATGCGCAGTAGCGGTCTATCGTGTCCCACAAGCCGTATGTCACTTATCGCCAGACAAATGCTGATTTTCGACTTCGAATTAGGTATGTAACTCTGGTTTTCCTTCATGCGCGTATAAATCTTTCGCCTTTTACTAAAGATTTCCGTGGAGGAGAACAACTGAATGAGTCTATAGACTAATTTTTTGTCACCCTGCCTTACCGTGGGGTATTTTATATACAAATAAAAATATTGATCTCAGGCAGCTAAGCTGGTTGTTGCTTGTTTATAAATGTAGTGTGCTGCGTAGGCAGTGTGTTGAAATACAAATCGTTAGGTTGGAGTACTGATCGTTTCGAGTGAAACCACCGAAACGTTAGAAACTACGTTCAATATTTTCGGCAGTACTCAAACCTTACTTTATTTCGATTTGTTGCTTGTTTAGGCAAAGAGGCAGAACTTCACAACTCTATGTCCGTAAATTTTTTTCGCCGTATGATAAATCATCCGATATTTTGATATCCTCGGGATTCGGGATCATTTATGATAGACAATGAAATTCTGGCAGTAGATTTTCCAACTAAAACCATTATCAGTTGACTTAACGATAATATTTTCCCTAACTGACATAATATCGTGGTACAGCTATCCAGTAAGTCTCGGTTACCTTGCAAAATATATTTTCTCAAGAGAAAAACTTTACTCCCAATCCACTGTCATCACCAGGTGTTGGACCTTCGAACATTTGTGCTTTGCCTTTGGTTTCAAGAGTTTTTAAAGCACGCTTCAGCATCCACATATCAATATCATGAAAGTCTAAAAAAATGATTACCAAAAAGTTTCACATCAAAGTGTTTTCCATCATTAAATGGTCTCCCCCTTCATTGGTGACAGAAGCACAAAAAAATTTCAACTGTTGTTTTCATTCAGTTGATGAACTTACCCTGTTTTTTAGTGTCATCTCCATATTGTATTTCAAATAGTGTACATACTGAGCCAGTCATTGCATTGTCCTTTATCTGTACAGAGTAAATTGAGAGTCAATGGTGAGAAAGAAGAATGCAATAATTTATGGCAATTATATATAACTTATATGAATGTTGTCAACTTGCTTAGTAAAGCCATATTAGTGATTATTATTATACAAACTAAGACTACGTTTACACTAGAGCAAAAGTTTCCGGATTCGTAAATGTTTCCGGATTCACTTCGTACCGAGTATTCGGATTCGTTGGGCGTTTACACTACAACAGTATTCGCTGATTCGGCCCTTCACACTAAACTCGGAATTCCTTTAATTCAGTTAATATGTTGACCATGTTGGTTCCACCGCAACCTCACATGACTACGAGCGGAAGAGCATCCGAATTCATCGGAATAACCGTTCACACTACGTATTGTCTCGGATTCAAAAGTATTCAGATACGAAGTTTCTACATTTTTTTCCGGATTCGAAATCTCCGGATACGTGATCAAACCGGAAAGTTTTTATTCCGGATTCATTCTTTTGTGTGTAAACGGCAAAACGAATCAGGTGTCACGGTCTCAGCGATCCCCCAGTCTGAGTTATCCCCTAAGACCAACTGCGCAGTTATCCCCTGCTTGTTCTAACTCAAAAAATACGTATAATCATGGAAACCATACTTTTATCACGTTCTTTTAAACATTTGGTCGCAAGGTAATCAATATCGTAAGTATAAATATAAAACGTCTGTGATTATTACGAATGTCAATACCATGTAACTCATGTAAATAATAGTTCGCTAATCTTTCGTCTCGCTAAACTCGATACTTCATCAGAGCATAAAAGAACGTGATAAAAGTATGGTTTCCATGATTATACGTATTTTTTTTAGTTAGAACAACGATAATATCAATGAAGAAAAGCAGGGGATAACTGCGCAGTTGGTCTTAGGGGATAACTCAGACTGGGGGATCACTGAGACCGTGACACCGGTACTAAAACGTTCCGGATTCGTCACGAATCTGAAAACGTTTGCTCTAGTGTAAACAGGGTCTTAGTAAGTGTACAGGTCATGGGGACATGCAGCCTAATCCACCAGTAGTCCAAAAATAGGTGAAGTCAGGTAACAGCAAAGTCAGACACATTCAAACGGCAATGTAACAAGGGAGTGCTAAGGGGGCTATATAGCCCTCGCAATATAATTTTCTAACAAGAAGACTAATTAGCCACTCCCCAGTCTCCCCAATATCTCTGAAGATGGAGTTAAGAACAGTCTAAAATTTGCAGGGGGTTAAAATACACTCCTTACCACTCTATTGGATTAACCACTCCAATATAATATAAAACATCTTCCACCATCATTCCTGTCTGATCCCCAAAAATAGCCCCTTTATTATTTTACTTTTTCTAAGATAATATTTGTCAAAAGAAGAAATCCTGGGCAGTACTACAAGACTGACTAGCTTTCTTACCCACTGATAGATGGTTGAACCCCATTCTTCTGGTGTTCTCCACAAAATATAACATCTCTGTGCTTTCTTATCTTCCCATTCCAGGTTACCTGAGCAAATACAAGATATTGCATTTCCTATAGCAATTTGGGTACCGTGGTCCCAGAGGTTCTACACCACCCACTCCCCCCCCCCCCCCCCCCCCAAATGCTGAAAGCGGTGAGAGAACCTCTGGTCGAACTGGCCGTTTCTTTGATCGCTCCGAGCCAATGAAGTTGCTAGGGTCAGATCTTGAGCCCATTTTCTGATTCACTAAGAAATCTGTTAGGGGGGTTTTAGATTACTACAACATGAAAGTAAGATTGGTGGCGTCTTCGACCAGAGATTCTCTCGCCGCCTTCAGCATTTGGGGAGGGGGGGGGGGTGGGGGGGGAGCAGGTGGTGTAGAACCTCTGGAACCAGGGTACAAATATAAAATCCAACAATAAATCCAACAATGAGTAGTGGCTATATACTGTACATATTTAAATAAAATGTTATTATTATATGGCACAGATTACTTCCGGTAAAATCATGCACTGTGATTGGTTGATGACGGGGCGAGATTTATCCGTAATGCCCGCGGGCATTATGAAAATTGTTAATGCCCTACGATTGGAAACAAACAAAAAATCCTAATAAGAAACTTTTATTGCCGAAAAACGGCGAAAATAGATGAAATAGATGACGATGAACATTATAAAAGTAAATTCTAGTATCCAGACGAGAAAGAAACAAAAGAAAATAATGCTAGTTCGGTGTTTTGACGAAGTTAAAGGAAGCGAAGACCAAGAAATACAAGATTGATTTTGAAATAAAAAGTGCCATATAATAAACTACTTAATAACCTCAACCATTCAGTCCTTACGGTAAAATATTAACCCTCGGTCTTGAGCGTATTAACCTCACTATTGCTCGGTAAATACAGCAAGACCTCGGTTTAATATTTTACTGTAAAGACCTCACTCTCGATTATTAAGTAGTATTACTGTACATAAATTACCATTTTTCTGTAGTGTTTCCAGCACCAAGTTCACACCTTCCACTGGCAATTTCCCTGCATATTTGAGTTAAATAAAACAAACGCCTCACCTGCATAAATAATTGTACTGTAAAATTAACATAAATTATAAAATACATTATAAAGTCCCTCACAACTGTCTGTTACTGTCGTGGCAATAGAAGCGTTCCTAAAATATCGTTGCAATATATTCCTCAAGTTGATCAATTCATTTGATGAAAATTATTGCTAACTTCTTGTTTTAAATTTTATTGGTTTCTGGTTTTTAAACAACCAATAAGAATCAGGATTATTTGCCAAACACCAATCAAATTCAAAAGAGAATTCAAAACAGGAAGTTGTCAATGAATCTTATGAATTGTTCAACTTGAGCAATGTATTGCAACAATATTTTAGGAACGCTTCTATTGCCACGACAGTAATACCTTTTGACCGTTTAATCAACAAAATGCTACCAAAGGATACTGTTAATCTCCTTGTTGTAAAACAACGGGCTTGTCTGGGCTTCATTAACGTCAAAAATGTACTTCTTGTTATGTTTGTAGAAGGCCAATACAAGACTACACCACAACTCCAGTTGACGACTTCGTGTGTCCGAATTCAGTTGAATTCTATCGAAAAGAGATTAATAAAATATATAGATGTTAAACATACGTTAAGTTAGTAATTTCTCGGGGGAAAAAGTAGGAAACCTACGTGAAAAATGGAGGAAACTTGTAGTGCCATGGCCACTCAAATTGGTCCGCCATCTTTTATTATTTAATTTGCGAATAATTGGAAACATAATTATGCAAAATATACCTCAACTATGCAAAAAATTCGTAATTAAGCAAAATTCCTTAATTATGCAAAAGGAATTATTTTTTAAAAATAATCATATTAAGAATAATTATTTTTTTTAAATAATTTTCAACAGTGAAATGTGTCAACGTTTATCATAAAAAATTCAACTTTTTTTACTTTCCTTACAACAGATCAGATTGGACTGTCAAATAAGATCTTGACCAGTAGTAATGGCTCTAGGATTTTCCCAATGGGTGGTTTATGGACACCCTGTCAAACTACCACTGATCTCGACCAAGCCACCATCAGTAGGAGACCCTCTCCCCCCCCCCCCCCCCCCCCCCCAACAAAAAAACCCAACAAAAAACAAACTCTTCTTCTCTTAGGCATATCAGAGATCCTGGAATATATATTACTAATTTTGGCAAGTTTACACCGCCATTTTGTACTTCACATGCTACCTTGGATCCCGGTACCAGAAGTGCATGGTGCTAACTGTATGTTCATTCCAGCGGTGTGCTCAGACTGGATCAAGACTTACCAATTGTACTTCCAGTTTTGCTAATCCAGATGATCTGCATACATTGCTGACCACTCACATGGTGTTCACCATGACATGCAGTTCATTTTCGGTTGAAGTTCAAGCAAGTCTAATTGCATTCATGTCTGAAGCCAATCTGAGTAATTTTTCAGTCCACCTCTCTCCAGCCCATCTCTAGTCTAAACCCCATACAATGGTGTTCTTACTGTTGAACTTACATCACACACTATTAATAATCTAATTAAATCTAGCCTGAGTTCACCTGCAAGCCCACAAATGTGAACATACCTTTTCATACAGTAGAACAGTTTTGTATCAATTATGTTATCAGATTAACACATATGATTCCTGCCTGAACAGGAGCCCCTCTATTTTTCTAACGCTAGACAATTTTACATGTGAAAGGGAGAACCATCAGACATCCTGGTGACATGCGAGAAGAGTTACTGTTCCACAACACCACAGGTTTCTCCAAGTACTTCAGTAACCTATAATAACACTGACGAGGGCCTTCGCTCGAAACATTAGATTCCTCTACATTCTCTGTTTCGGCATGATATCTACCTAAGTTACTATATTTCGATTGTTGTTTCAACACTGCCTACGCAGCACACTACTTTTATTTCACTATAATAACACTAGTAGTCTGGTTTAACCAACGAGGGACAGTGGCCTTGCCTCGTATTTCCTATCAACCCCTTCACAGAACCCCCCTCCCCCTAAAAAACACCGGGGTTTGAGGTAACAGCCCTAACTGTCAGTTGGAGCTGACACTATACACCACAAACTCAAAATATGCCTGACTGTTTTTATTCACCTAAATGTGTATAGCACAATAAATGCATTACTACATGTAGAACAGTACAATGTACAACATTTAATAATTATATAAAGATTCCCTAAGGATTGGATTTCTAAATCCTACATTTTCCACTGCAGAAACAATATTCAAAGTTCACACTGTTTATGGTAGCAAAACATATACAGGCACCTATCACTATAAGAAACACTATTAAAATTTAAAAAAATATATTATAAATTGAATTATATTACTATTTTCATTCTTGAGGTACCATAAATGTCCACAAAAATACACAAAGAAAAGCGTCTATTCTTATTCGTCTTTTGTTCCACGTTTTAGAACCTTGGCAAATTCAACATAGTTGAAGTTCCCCCGTGAGTCAATTGGTGCTCCATGATACATCATTTCAACTTCTTCACTGCTCATTCTAGAAGGAAAAAAAACCAAACACAAATGAAGTTTGTCTTTTGTTATTAGATAAACTAACAAAGTAATTCTGAAGAATAAAATATGAAATGTTATGGTAGCATTTTTTAATTATTAAAACACATTCCAGAACATGGCAAGCAACATAAACTATATCAAGCGTCCCAAACCCACTAACTTCCATCACTCGATCACCTAAAGGGCCACCACTCTCCTTTAATATTAACCCCCAGTACTAGTAAATTATTGCTTGCGCAATGAAGTATCAACACGATGCGACACTATATATAAAATTAATATTGGATATCATACTTTTATCCCTAAGGCAGGGGTGGGCAACACTCCTATCCCAGATGGTGTTGATTTTGCAGAGGGAGGAAAACTTGAGAACCCAGTGAAAAACCCTTGGAGCACAGGAGAGACCAAATAAACTCTACTCGCATGGGCCAAGCTCGAGAACAGGGTTATTCCCAGATGGTCACCCATCCAGGTACTAACCTTGTCTAACCAGGCTTAACTATTGGTGAGAGGCAGCACCCGCCACCCATGCTCCCTTGATCTGATATCTGGTAAGTGGCCAACTGCTTCCTCCATCTGCAGTCGACCAATACTGTAGATAGATACTGTAGACCAGATCAACCTACAGTCTACTGTATACCAACTTTGCTTTACTTCACTTATTGTCACCATTTATCATCTTTCAGTAACACATGTCCCAGCCATCCAACGTGACCACTTCACAACATCACATACCAACTTAATCCCACTTCAGCTCTGCACTCTGTCCCTCAAAGATACACAATACAACCTTCATACCATATCACCTACAGTCTTGAACTCTGCTCCACACTCATGGCCCATATACAACTTCCATAGACCATATTGCACAATTTGCACTCGATGCACAACACACCCTCACCACACACACAGAATTTACTCTTTTGCCCGCAACAAGCACATCTCCCAGATAACAGAACACTCCTACATTCCCTAAATGCACCATATTTCCCAACATGCACACCACTATCCTCTTCACCTGCTGTTCTACACACATTCCCCATTGAACCAGTCCTGAGATCAACCCAACTCACACAGCAGAAGTATGGATTTTTCTGGAATGATCCACTGGCAAAACATTTTTTGGTAATTACATGTATAGTCATTTTGGGCCATCAGTCAATTTTAACAGTCAGCAAATAAGCACAGAAAACTTTAATTATCTTATTAACAACACAATTAAGTAGCTTGTTCCTTCTAACAAATGAAATACAAACAAGGGCAAAACAGAAATATATACACCTTTTTTTCTTTGAACAAATATTGTCTAGCAAATAAAGCATAAAAAACATGTGCTGTCTGGATTGAGGTAATTCTCTAATCTTTTCACAGATGGTGATCGCTATTAAGATCTTTAGATCTAAAACACGACAACAGATATACAACCTTGAATATACAATTAAAACTTAAAAAAAAGCAGTGAAACTGACCCTGATACTGTACATTAAATTATGAACAGAGAAATTTTTTTGCCAAATTAAAAAAATGCCTTCATGCACCAATCTATCAGATCTTTAACACATGTGACTGTTGACTCTAATTAGCATATTATCAAAAATCCTGCAAAACTCAATTAAATTAATTAAACTTATTTCCTATTTCCCAACTGATAGTCAATAAGTCGCTATAGTCCACTGTTGCAATTAGATAGTTACTAAAAGAATATGTCACGAAAAAGGTAGCGTGAAAAATTGGAAAGCTTGTCAGGTGAAGCTATGCAGTTGAACCAAAACAGCTGAGCAATTTAGGCATTCCTTATAAACATTAAATTAGTTAATTGTTTTTATACAAAAGGAAAAACTACCAAAAGATGCGGGACTCGTTTGCTTACCTACATGCTGTTTAAAAGCCCAATTTATACGAGCGATTTTTGCCGAGTGGAAGCATTTGAATGGATGACTTAACTTTAAACTGAACCCAATTTTTGCTCTGCTCAAAGGATGCAATACATTTGTCAATCCATTCGATCGCATATGTCAGAAAGCAATAATATAGCGGGTCTTAAAGAAATAGCCCAGTGTCTTTTCAGTACGTGGACAGCGTGGTATAAACTAAAGGAATCCTACGGCTTCAAAACGACATCAACAAAGTATTTTGAAGTGAAATTCGACACCTTCAATAAAATTATGAAAAAACGTTAAGAATGAGTTGATACCGAACGTCTCTCGGGGCCTCTGTTCATTAAATTGTAATTCTCCCAGAAGATTTTGCCTTCGATAACCCGGTCAAAACGTTTCACCAAAGGGGTTGTGTATACAAAAGCGAAATCTCACTTCGTGAGCGGTTTAGCGACAAAGATTTCCAGATTAGCCCGAGCGCGCTTCTGACGCATCACAGATGGCCTACCAACAATGGAATGTTTTTTCAGCTTTGAGTACTCCGTATTCAGTCTTTAGTTATAAAAAGTATTACTTAGATAAATCTATAGCGTGGTTCGAAACACCCTTACCTGTCCCCCATTGTCATCAGGAGTCGTTTGAGTTGATCTTCGTGGATTATCCCGCTGCCCTCGTCGTCGAAGCAACCGAAAGCGTTCCGTATAACATCTTCTGGGTCCGTGCCGTTCAATTTCTCGCCGAACAACGTTAAGAACATCGTAAAATTCAGCGGTCCAGGTGCCTCACCCATCATACTATCCACTAATTTATCGTCGGGCTCTTTCCCCAACGAAGCGAACATATCTTTGAGATCTTCCGAGTCGATAAACCCATCTCTGTTCTGGTCAATCATATTGAAGGCTTCTTTGAACTCCTGGATTTGGCCCTGATCGAACATGGCGAAGATGTTGGACGTCGCCCGTTGGCCTCGCTTCTTCGTCACTTTCTTTCCCGTACGTTTGCTGGCCATCGCTGCGAAAGTGTCGGAAATACAACCAGCTAAACTGCGGCGGACGAGAAGTGTCAGACTGAACAAGGTTGCAAGCCGAGTACTCACGCACCACACCTTATTGCCAAGTTTTTCTTGCACCAAACCTTATTTGGAGATCTTCGACACCATTCGACACGCAAACGTTTTTTACAGTGAATTCTGTGTCAGCGGACACCTACTAGTAACGTTTAAAGGGGGGGGGGGGGCTCTATTGTTTAAAGCTTTAAGCCCTAATCAAACGAGAACGCAAGTCATCGCAAGTTGGCAGTCACACTATCTCAGCCAGCCGCTCTGAATAGTTTCCCGAAAATATCATGTACCGTGACAAAGTTAAAACTTGTTTAAAACACTCATGAAACCTTTATTTTGTTAATTTGGGTGTTCGAACGACCGCCACAGAAATTCTGACTGCCAACTTGCGATGACTTGCGTTTTCGTTTGATTAGGGCTTTATACCGTATGTACCCGAGCCGTAAGGTGAGTTGTCAAATTCCCTCGAAGTCACTCAAGTGTTTGCATCGGGTTATATGAAAACAGAGTGTCCATTTTCTATTTCTTTTGAGGTATCATCGGTTACAAAATATGAAGCTTAACCATCTAATAAAACCATCCCACATGCGGGATGTTAAACTTGAACACATAAAGCTAAAAATCCGGAGGGTTGTGATTAGGTTTAGTGTTTCCGGGGGGCGTGATTACCGGGGGGTGGTATGGGGGTGGGGTTCCGTTTTAAAAGGTTGTCCAATCAGATGGTGGTTTTAATAGTGGTTAAGCTTCATAATTTGAAGGAAATGATAGCTCCAACCTCGTCCCCAGGGCCATTTGTAGGGGCTGGGCCAAGATGGCGGCCAAAAACAAAATGGCGGGAACAAATGGCCCTGGTGGAGGCTAGCTCAAAATGCGCAGTATATTGCGCATTTTGATAACTAGAACTCAGCCCTTTACACAGTAATTATACCTAATTACACCTAATTATTGCATGGTTTGAAATATAATTTCCCGTGCCGTGAGCAGGAACAACCGACAAGGTCAAAATACAATATTTTGTTTTAAAATTACAAAATCAAACCGTCTGATTTACGCCATAAGCTCTTGACCAATCAGAGGCTGAGATAGCCTGGCCTCCACCAGGGCCATTTGTTCCCGCCATCTTGGCCCAGTTCCCTACAAATGGCCCTGGGTACGAGGTTGTGATAGCTCTTCTTTTATAAAACTAAGACATGTGCCATGACGTCACAACCGTGTTTGCACAGCTAGCTCCCAGGTATTAAACGCGCAATTAACCAATCAGAGCGTGCGTAGGATACAACGTATTTTAGTTATAATCGTGATTATTAATATCAATTATTATAAATATTAAATAATTATTATTAAGGATTATTATAAATATAAATTAATATTATATAATAACTATCAATACTTCTGATTAATATTTAATAAATATAATTATATTATTAATATTTAATTTCAATATTATTACTTTTAGATTAATTATTAGTATTCTAATTATCATTCTAAATCGATTGGCGGCATAATTTAAATTTCCCCTCCTCCAATCCCTTTCCTTCTTTCTGAAAAACCTCTGAAACCAAGTTAGACGGTAGTGAAACAACAATGACAAATCAATTGATGTATTTGAACTAAACAGGAAACATTATCAAATCAAAAATGGCGCATTTTCGAAAATTTAATCAGAACCTATCAATAGTGACGTAACTCTTGTCATTGCACCATTGTAGATTTTGAAGTGAAGTGGAGTAAAGTATAAGCGAATGGTGGAGGGAAGTGAAGTGTAAAGTGAAGTGAAGTGCAAAGTGAAGCTAAAAGTAAAGCTAAGTGAAGTGTGAAGTAAAGTGTAAAGTAAAGTAAAGCTAAGTGAAGTGTGAAGTAAAGTGTAAAGTAAAGTAAAGCTAAGTGAAGTGTGAAGTAAAGTGTAAAGTAAAGTGAAGTGTGAAGTGAAGTGAAGTGAAGTGAAGTGTAAAGTAAAGTAATGTGTGAAGTGAAGTGTAAAGTAAAGTAAAGTGAAGTGTGAAGTGAAGTGAAGTGTAAAGTAAAGTGAAGTGTGAAGTGAAGTGAAGTGAAGTGAAGTGAAGTGAAGTGAAGTGAAGTGAAGTGTAAAGTAAAGTAAAGTGAATTGTAAAGTGAAGTGAAGTGTAAAGTAAAGTGAATTGTAAAGTGAAGTGAAGTGAAGTGAAGTGAAGTGAAGTGAAGTAAAGTGAAGTAAAGTAAAGTGAAGTAATGTGAAGTGAAGTACAGTATAACTTGATAAAACGACGCTAACTATTTTTGTTTTGTTTCAAAATATGTTTGGTTGTCAGGTGAGCAGCTTCGATCCCTGTTTGGGGCTCAGAAACATTTTTTGAGTGTTTGAGCTTGACGAACGTAACGTCTGTCACATTACGCACTTGGCTAGCTACCCAATATACCAAAGACGAGTTTCGTTAACCTTCGATTCCACTAAAGTGTGCCATCCCAGCTGTAAACTATCTTGTATATTATAACACACTGCCTCCGCAGCATTAATCGACAGACCCCCGCACATGATTTAAAATAAAACAATCGCAAAGTATTCTAGGATCGAATAACAGATAAACACCCACAATAAAAGCCTGGTACTTTGGCGCAATTCCAAAGTAGTAAGCCGGTCAAACATCTTGGCAGAGTAGACGTTTGTCAAGCTCAAATATTCAGAAAATGTTTCTGAGACCCAGACTAAGATCGAAGTATGTTCTATTACATTGACCTACATATAACTGGACAGTCTGGACTGCAGATCCTCTACATCAATGACTGAGAATTACCTTCAAGATGGCGGTTTATGGGTCTTTCTCTCATGGTAGCAGCCGCTGACATTTTTTAAAATTATTTTAGAGCCCTAAAATTCAGAGCCCACAAACAAATAAAAATATCAGTTCAGTGGTCGCTACCATGAAAAATTGCCAATATTTCCGCCGCGTTTGTTTGGTCACGTTTTGTAAAGGACCACACTCCAGTTATATATAGGTCAGTATTAGCATTAGGCCGGTGCCGGCAATGCGTTGGTAGTTGTAGTCACACAACACCATTGAACGTCATACAAACAAAATGCATGACAACTAACTTGTTAATATGGTTCAAGAGCAGCTTCTGCGATAGCCTGGTACAGAGGTAGCCCTGCCACTAATCCCTGATGACGAATTTAATTGCTTGAATTTTATTCGACGAAACTGCGACGTATAACTCGATTAAATTCAACACACGAATTAAATTCGTCTTGGCAATTCAATTCTTCTGAGTCGGACGGATAATGCAATGACAATGCGTGTTCGAGTTACACGACGAATAATCGTTGCGTCGAATTAAATGTTTCGCTTCTTGTCTGTGAGACTGTGACAATTCGGCGCCATGTTTTCAAAGAATCGTTTTCAAGCTCAACGCGTCCAAGCAAAAACAATTAAATTCGACTGAAATTCGACATTACCGACGAAGTATTATCTGAATTAAATTCGTCTATTTTGCAACGTTTAGCGCAGGCCTTACTCATATCCAATAAAAACGCGCGAAAATTTTAACCAATAAGAATTGTAGCAACCACATGAAAATGACGTCACAAGTACAGTGTTGCTAAGCACGTTTCAAAATGGCGACCTCCATTGTCGAATATTTTGGGTTTTTCATTTTCAATAACAAATTTCATTTCATTCGAATAGAATGCACTTTCAAAGCTAAAAAGAACTGTCAGTGATGTCAACTATATGTTCACTTTCTATTAATAATAAGAAAAACAACATGTATATTCTGAAATAAACGTCTCTTTTAAACACAAAATATTCCACTTAAAAATAATTCCACGCGTCAATACGACATTCGAAGGGAAAAGTACTAATGTATAAATAAGCCTTGTTATTATATGGCAGGAATTACTTCCGGTAAAATCACGCGCTGAAGGTTGGAGATTTTTCCGTAATGCCCGCGGGCATTATGAAAATTGTTAACAAATAATAAAGTTATTGCTGCAAAACGACGAAAATAAATGACGATGAACATTATAAAAGTAAATTTTAGTATCCAGACGAGAAAGAAACAACAGAAAATAACGCTAGTCCGGTGTTTTGACGAAGTTAAAGGAAGCGAAGACCAAGAAATACAAGATTGATTTTGTAATAAAAAGTGCCATATAATAAACTACTTAATAACCTCGACCGTTCGGTCTTTACGGTAAAATATCAAACGTCGGCCTTGAACGTATTAACCTAATACAGCAATACCTCGGTTTGATATTTTACCGTAAAGACCTCACTCATAAGTAGTTAATGATTCTTTGTAACTTTCTTGTATTTTCTATACTTAGCCAGTCCAACGTCAATTTCCGTTTCCCGCGCTGGCAAACAATGACCTGACTGAGATCACATGGACCGCGAAGCTGACCATTCATTTGAAAAGACGTCACTATTAATCCAGTTTGGTTCGACACCGAGGCCAAACCGCTACCACACAAACATTTGTGTACTACTGTTTCAGCCTAGTTTCACTCTAACCTGTCCTTGCTCCAATCTTGGAGGGCACTCACACGTCGGTATAGCTATTTCGTCAATTCCTACACGCTATATATAAAATCCACACACATACTTCATATAACCGCTATGTTCTACCAAATTTGATAACCCGAATGAACTCAGCGTAATCGAAATTCCCCTCACTGTCCAATTTCGCGTTCCGCAACATTGACACCATTTCTTCGTCTGTGAATCTAGCAAAACAACAACAGTAAACTACAAGTTAAAAAATAGATACAAAAAAACCCAACCATAACTATTTTATTCTATTTTTACAACAATGCTTCACGGAGATATCAAGTGTAAGAAAATGAGAAAAAACATGAGAAAACAGACACAACGGGAGACAAGAATCAAACGGAAAAGAAAATGCGAATGTAGATTGTCTACAAGATAAACCATATATATGTTCTTACTTATCTCCAGTTTGGGTGAGAAGTTTTTGAAGTGTCCCTCCGTGAATTCGTCCCGAGCCACTGGTGTCCAAACAACGAAAAGCTCCTTCAAAAATATCATCTGGATCTGTTCCATTGAGTTTGTTTCCAAAAAGAGTCAGGAACATAGTCAGGTTAACGTACGATGGTGACTCCTTGATCATATCTTCTACATAGCTTTCCGTAATGTTCCCAAGACCGAGTGCTTGAAATGTCTGTTGTAAATCTGTCTTATCGATGAACCCATCGCAGTCCTGGTCAATCAAGTTGAATACTTCCTTGAGCTCCAATATTTGTTGTTTGTCGAACATCGAGAAGACATTCGATGTGGCACGTTGGTTTGCGACCATCTTGTGTCCCTTCTGACGCCTCGTTCTGCCTCTTGCGCTCGCCATGTTACAACCAAACCCTGAAACAGTCTTACTTAAACACAACTATCACCAACAGATAACCGAGCAATTAAAATACCAATAACCAGCTAGTATCTATATCAATATCGCACACGACACTATCAAGGTAAACAACAGACACATTAACGCGATAAAACGAGAATAATGTCTGCTAGCGAATACGGACAATCCCTAATTTCTCCAAATAAAATAGCCCGCTAAATTGCCGGTTGAACGTCGACTGCAAGTTGTCGGTTAGAAACTCGTCCTCAATGCCGCTTTTTCTTGTGTGTTTAGAACAACAGACATCGCGCCAGACGAGCCAGACTATATATTAATTTCACGTTGGCAACAACACACGACAACACACTACACGCAAACCAAACGGAACTTAGCCTTTGTTTACCGTTTGGATATCAAAGTAAATACAAAATAGCCTTTCGACCCATAAAAATAGTCTGACTGTCTGTAGTAATTAGAACGCAGTGGAGGCCGGTATTAAAAACTTATTCAACAAAGCGGGAGGTCTTTACGGCAAAATTAAGTCATGCCCGTAGTATTACAGTACAGCCCACCAGGGACGTAGGATTTTGAAAGGGGGGAGCCGAAATAAAAATAAATTTTTAGGGGGGTCCGGGGGCATGGTCTCCGGGGAAATTTTGAAATCGAGAGTCGCTGAAATGCCATTTCCTGGCTTTTGGAGGAAGATTTTACAGACTCTAAAGGTTGCAGCCCACGAAAAAGCGAGGTTTTTGACCTCAGGAGAAGAAAAGCCAAGAAAAAAACCCCAAGGGCAGAAACCTGCAAGAACCAATCAAATTGCAGAAAAATCTCGTTAAGACCGCTCACGTGACAGAGCCATATAATAAAGGTTGTTTTAACAACACTGGGGCAAGCCAATCCCTGAGCTCAGTGGATCTAAATATTAAATAGAGAATTAAGGTTCGTGACTAGAAGGGATGACTCAAATGGACCTTTTTTAGAACTTTTTTATTCGAAAACAAATATATGTTGTGAAATCTCAATATTTCCGCGATTTTCTCAATAACCAGTCCAACAAAAACCTAATCCTATGGTAAGAAGCCTGGCTTACCGCCTAGCTTATAGACAAACCTGACACAATAGTGAGATTACTGCCGGCCATTTCTGGTTTCAGTTGTGTTAATATATAATCCAATGAAAACACGAAAAAATTCTATATGTCTTACAGACAACCACGCAATGTAAAATATGCATTTGACTTTTCTTCATTATATTGAAGTTTGTAAAGTGATAACCTTACAGTTAATGCATGGTAACCTTACAGTTAATGCATGGTAACCTTATAGTTAATGCATGGTAACCTTACAGTTCATGCACGGTAACCTTACAGTTGATGCATGGTAACCTTACAGTTCATGCATGGTAACCTTACAGTTGATGCATGATAACCTTACAGTTCATGCATGGTAACCTTACAGTTCATGCATGGTAA
>JAWNZC010000354.1:2572500-2575000 GCA_035771165.1 Paragorgia papillata
CAGACAGACAGACAGACAGACAGACAGACAGACAGACAGACAGACAGACACAGAGAGACAGACAGACAGACGGACAGACAAATAGACAAACAAAAAACAAACAAAACAAACAAACAAACAAACAAACAAACAAACAAACAAACAAACAAACAAACAAACAAACAAACAAACAAACAGACAAAAACATATTCATATCCTAACATAAACATAGTCCTATTAAAAAGATTGCAAGGAGGCGTCGTTTTAGATCGCTACCAACATACATGTATTTCTATGTATCTTTGCAACAGTTTCTTTTACGATTTTACTTAATTTCACAAAAGAAACAGTTTATTTGGAAATACCTTTTGATGTCCACAGTAACATAGGCGAGTGTTTTTACAGTCACGTTCGCCAAAACATTGTGCGTCCTAGCCATGCGTGTAGCTCCCTGAAGTTCTTGCTCTTTCTAAATAAACGCAAAGCACGAGAGTGTTTTGAGATTTTTCTAAGATAGACTTACAAATAATACAATGGCTATAGAATTGTAAGTATTTCGTTCTCAAGGATAAACTAAAAAATAAATAACCCTATCAGTTATCTAAACGGTTCTTCCTATAAAGGTCCAGTACACGTACATCCCTTATTGGTTCAGTACTGTAAAAACACGTATAAAAGAACCCCAACCTCGTACCCAGGGCCATTTGTAGGGAACTGGGCCAAGATGGCGAATAAAACAAAATGGTGGGAACAAATGGCCCTGGTGGAGGCTAGCTCAAAATGCGCAGTATATTGCGCATTTTATTAACTAGAACTCAGTTCTTTACACAGTAATTATACCTAATTATTGCATGGTTTAAAATTTCCCGTGCCGTGTGCAGGAACAACCGACAAGGTCAAAATACAATTAAAAAAAAAATACAAAATCAAACCGTCTGATTTACGCCATATCAGCTCTTGACCAATCAGAGGCTGAGATAGCCTGGCCTCCACCAGGGCCATTTCTTCCCGCCATCTTGGCCCAGTTCCCCAAAAATGGCCCTGGGTACGAGGTTGAAAAGAACCCATATTTTTCAAAGTCAGGCCGAAATGATCCTTATATGTTGGGGTGTGTAGTTATAAATCAGGCTGATAGGTTCTTAACAGGTTCTTATTTATAGGGCAAAAACACTTGTTCCTGATATGCTGCATTTCCTTATAGTGTACATGGATCTGGTTAAAAAAAGAGTATTAATATATCCAGAACAAAATGTATTACAGTAAATATCAGGGCTCGCAAAATCGCCTGCCCGACGTCCCGGGGCAACCAAAAATTTGTGTCGGGCAACTAAAATCTCTTGACTAATGTCCCGACGGGCAACCACACTTTTGAGTTTTGATCACTTTTAAAATTCTTTGTAATCTCTTGTTGTTTCGTCATTGGGTGTTAATAAAGCTGTGTGAAAAGATGATTTGTCAAAATGTATTGAAAGTGAACGAAATATTGATGATAATAATAAAATATTTACAGTAACTCAGCGAAGATAGCGATCGGATACCTTTTTGTACGATTTCAGAATATTTCGCTAAAATTGTCCAGTTTATTTACTTGATTGCGAGTTTTTCGCAAGGGGTAAAAAAGCGCCACGCCGGCCCACGCGGGGCGAAAAACATGGTCGCCATGTGTATCACTTTAGAGATGTAAATTATCATCAGTTTTTGTTGTGGTTCATAAGTTCATTTTTCATCTAATTTAGGATGGGCAAGTAAGAAATGGCCTCGGGCAACCAAATTTTTAGTGTTGCCTGCCCCAAGGGCAACCACTTTTTTCAGAATTTTGCGAGCCCTGAAATATTGTTATCTGAAAGAAGCAAATGAACAATATAATACCACCATTTAGTATTAAAGGGGATTGGCATTAAAAATTAAGTTTGTCTAATTTGAAAGAACTCATAAAATTGTCATAGAAGATCCTTTACAACTTTTTCGTATCTTTCTGCGTTTTCAAGATATTTCAATTTGTTTGATATGTAAATGAGATGGTCTCTGACGTCAGGAGTGGGGTAAAATATTTTCATACAGAGCAAAATCACTTACATATCTAACATGAATTGAAATGTTCAGCGTCGCAAGGAGTTTTTATGTGCACAGTTTCAAATGATTTCGCTGAACAAATTTAGAGATATAACTGGTTTTGCTACATGTGAAAATATTTTACCCCACACCTGACGTCAGAGACCATCTCATTTACATATAAAACAAATTGAAATATCTTGAAAACGAAGAGAGATACGAAAAAGTTGTAAAGGATGTTCTATTACAATTTTATGAGTTCTTTCAAATTAGACAAACTTAATTTTTAGTGCTATTGCCACTATTTTTCTGGCACTGATTTAGTATTAGTGCTGTAATGCCTCATAGACCTACTTAACCAATCACATACACCAAGGTTGTTGGATGGACTTACTTCCATTTTGGCGTTTGGTGATTCAAGTCTTTCCCAGTCTCCCCGGTCACGTTCAGTCTGAAGATTTTTGACCGT